>JACCGJ010022584.1:0-16915 GCA_013407085.1 Atriophallophorus winterbourni
CATACCATTATACAAAGCTGTCGCGAGACCACATCTCGAGTATTGCGGTTAAGTATGGTCACTTTATTTGGAAGAAGATATTGCCAAGCTTGAGGGGGCTCAAGGCCTAGCTACTCGTATGAGTGTAGGGCAATCAGGTAGGTCGTATGATGAACGATTTCTGAGTCTAGATCTCTTCTTCTCACTAAAAAGGAGGCGGCTACGTGGGGACCTGATTGAAACCTTCAAAATCAGGTCAGGTTTTAGTACTATTCATCTCAGTAAAATGTACGCTCTGGCGCCAAATGTGGTTACTCGGAGACACCCATTAAAACTGGTCAAGCGACATGTCAAGTCCAATGTTCGTGAGTTCTTCTTTAGTGAAAGGGTAGTAAATTACTGGAATCGTCTTCATGAAGAAGTTGTTTGTTCTACTTCGGTAGCGGGTTTCAAGAATGGACTCGACTCTGTGTGGCCTTCATTATTTCCTGATTTTCATCCTTATGTGAATAGTTGGTATGATCCTCATGCTGTCTTTGGAACGAACTAATGTTCCTCCTCACCTATTGGTGAGGGGAGTTTTCTGTTGCATTCCAGATTATTCTCATATTCTGAAAATATTGTTTGAAGTGGTGAACGCTCTTCTGTGGCATACCACCGAAAGAAATCTGGACGCTTGATTGGCTAGTTAGCCATATACAGTCCTGTGCAAACTGAACTGAACTGAACTGGTGTTATTTTCTTTCAAAATCATTCAGGATAACCTATTGACAGTGGTGGTTGATGCAGTGCAAAATAACACCTCACAAATTTTTAGGCTCTTTAAGAGCATCACTCACAGACATTTCTGTACAAACATAAATGTACTGTCTATCAAGTACTGGAGAATACTAATTATACCAATAAATATTTTGTGAAGGTCAAGGTTGAAAATGTTTGGGCGCTTTTTCCTTTTCCGTCAGTCGGGCGCTCTAAGATTTCTTGAACAGTACAAAACATAAAATATTTTTAATATTTGTTTTCCGATTCCTCCATGTATGAATCAAAATTTAAAATAAGTTAGTTTCACAAATGCAATACTTGAAAGTGCAAGCTTTATGCCAAATTATTGTCTTTTTGTACCTCGAGTATTCTGTCATCCAATTTTCGTAATGCATCTTTTCCAAAATGATGCTAAATCATTTTAAATAACAGCATGAATTTAAGCAATAACTAAGTTTTTGTCGCTTTATACTTGAAATTCTCGAGATCCGAGTCACCTGTAGAACCACAACGAACAAGGCTGTATAAATTATGCTTACCACACCGTCTATTGAGAAGAAAAGATTATTATAGCGGCACACTCTTGATTTAAACATGCTAGTATTGTTTAGCGAATACTCTATGCAATGGATTTTATTCTTAGCATATATGGTCCCAAGATTCTGAATTCAAGCAGTGTATAGCACATCAAGTTAGACTACGTTTAAGCCCGGTTGTTCCTACATTACGATGACAGTTATTCAAGTAAATTTTTACTGTAGTTAATGCAGTAACGCTCAGCTTATGGAGCTGATTTGAACGATAAGATTGATTTTTAGCTCTAGGTTGACGGATGCCTCAAGCTAGAAAGCTCTAGTCAATAACGTATTTATGTTATCCTCTTTAAATAAATGAAGACTATGACAAACTCAAAGAAAACAAATTATTCCAGCGGAACTCAGTGGTCACAGAAATAGGGCCGCTCTTTTACTCGAACTAGTTCAATACTTCTCAGAATTCACGATGATGTTTTGAATATCAGATACAAAAATTCCCTTGCCTATTTCAATTTGCTATTATTATTAATTTTTCTTGGTTGGCTACGGAGACCTCATTTGATCAATCTTCCTCAGGGGTGTATGTTACACAGAAATAAATTTCGAAACCATGTGCTGAAGAACTTAATTTGACATTCCCGTATAATTTCAAATGAGATGTTTCCGTAAAGTCACGCTTGAGCAATTTAAAAATCGCTAAACGCTTCTTAATGGGTACTTATTTCGTCAGTGATTTCTTTAAAAACGCGTTTTTCTTAATGCGGGTTTGTGCATTTTGTTAATATTTAATTAAATCCGAAGTCCAAAAATGAGTAGTATATGAAGTTTGCAAAGCATTTCATAAACGCCCGACCGGTTTCGTGGTAGTTGCGTAGTTGCGTATTCCTAACCCGATATTCGAACCTTATTCTAAATTTTTGCGAATTCAAGGATAAATTTTCATTTGCAATTTAAAAGTTCGTTCGATATGGGGACTAAACTAAGGCCCCATCAGTATTCCGCCTTGCTTGCATTGTGCTAGATTACAGATAATTCTATTGCTTTTTGCGCATGGGTGTAATTCTAATTCTTCCGTCCTTCATGGTCGGATAATAGTCCGTCTTCAATCCAATTTTATGTGGATATTTTTGTGATTCCTCCTTAGTAGAATGTATCCTATCCTATCTGATTTCACGTCTTCCTCGGTGGAATATTGACCGATAAAACTAGCCGGAATTTATAAATTGGCTTTCGCACTCTGTCCCTATAGACTATCGACACTCCGTGTAGATATCATATAACGTCTCCAATTATTCTACACCTGTTGTTGGCATAAGCTGTAACGCGCGTGACGCTCGTGTCTTTACTCGGGACTTATCTGATTATATCTTCAGGGATAAGAACGTCAAGTTTTACGTTTGTCGTGACTTAATTCAAAAATCCGTCGCATATGAAAAAATTGTGAAACCTCGAGAACATGGCCAAGCAAATTGCCACACTCATAGACTGCATGTTGTCCAGATCTAAACCGATATGTGGAAGGGTTAATGACTGGGAAACATTATAGCATCCTTGAAGTATAATATATCAGGACAATTAGAAGTAACACGTATGTATGCAGCCAATGTCGTGAAACATTGTTTGTTCCTGAGCCGAAACCAAGAATTCGCTTTGCTTTACAATCGTTTCTATTTCCTTTCTTATATATCTGTCTAGGCCTGGGCAACCTGACATTATCTTCAGCCCACGTGCAGTCTCTGTCTGTGCGGCACTTTGTCTGGATCAGGCTTATGCTTTCATACCATGCCATACAATCATTTTTGATTAATTAACTTTATATCGAAAGTTGAGCAACTACATATCATTTTCGATCACGTGCAGTCTTCAGTGAGTAAATGATTTTTTAATAGATAGAGTCTTACAGGACAACCCTGAGATGCACGAAAATGCTTAGATACTACCAGGTTACCCAGGTCTAGACAGATATACAAAAATAGATGGAAGTGTGAATCCAGCGTGTTACCCGCGCAGCACAGAAATATTGCGAAATTTCACATCCGTGCAACCTCCAGATAACGCTAGTTGAGCCTAAATCAAGCTTGTGCTTTCATACTACACATACTGTTAACCATCAAAACTTTCCATTCACTCATTTGTTATTTTCGCTTTAACGGCGAATGTTTGTCTTATTATTCTATTTGACTTCTTTTGGATATCGACCCCGGTGTACAATTCTGATATCTTGTACCATTGAATAAGATCTACTTCGCGGCTTCAACGAGTGGTCTCTTATTGATTCCCAGTTTTATTCTGTGAAATATGTTAGTTGATTGACTGCTTTGCTGTGTGCATTACGGAATCCCATGTATCGGTGTTTTAACCGGGAGAGGGTTTCCATCCCTGCTGGTTTCGTGCTTGATTCAAGTGATTGATAGCCTACGATTGTACTTTCACTGTTTCTAAATCGTTACATCGTTATTCTGACTTATCAACCTTCTTCCTGACATTTCAGCCCTTGATTTTTTCTTTCTATTCACAAAATGCCTTGGACATTTCCCGTTGGGTGAGTTCGAATATGGTTCCGTTTTGTCATTTGACTCCCATGTAATAAGATGCTCTGCGTGTTTTTCACAATTTATATTTATTGGACTGTCTAATATTTCTTGATTCAATACATATGGCATCACCAGCTTTTTCAAGGTTAAGTCTTCTCTAATCCATGGGTTCTCGACAAACATTTATACTGGTCTCACTTCGGATGCTCTAATCGGCCGGTTCTAGTAGCATCAGCAGTGAAAGCTTCGTGATAGAACCTGAACAACACTTTCGAGTGGTTGGCTAATAATGCTAAATTACTAAATGAATAATTCTCTCGGACGTTTTAGTTTATTTTTAAAAGCGGTATTCACATTTAGCTTTTCAGAATGCTAATGATGTTTCAGATCTTGATTCCACTTATCATTGCATGAATACTAAATTAACGTTATGAATTATCTGAATGAAAATTCTCTGTGTCACCACGTCTCCAAAATCAAACTTGAACGTGTTTAATATTCCACATTATATAGTAATCACAAAGCTAGTGTTATTGATACGCATCTGCACTTGCTTTGAATAGAACCTCTATTGATTGCAGGTAGTGCATGTTTTTGCTTTACAAAAGTGACGCGCATAGTGTTTTTTATCGTGGTTTTTTGAAAGAGAAATAAAGTGACAATGACAGGGAGACTACCTTGTGTTCTTAGTTCAAGTTTACCGTCGGTATCAACCGATTAATCTTGGATTTGTATGTTCTGTACAGAGGTTCTGGTAGGGAATCACAAACCTCGAGCCATGCAAGGTGCCGCACAGTCACTTGATGCGATTGGCCGTTGATACTGACAGGTTTCTATTTTTTCTCATATTTATCTTTGCCTTGGCAACCTAACAGTATCTTAGCCCATGTGCAGTCTCTGACTTTGCCTGGATCAGGCTTAGGCTTTCATATCATATATACCATACTGCCAAATTGTGCAGGTTTTAGACACAAACAGGCTTTAATTGGACATCTGAAGATCACTTATGAACCTAGCCCTCATACCTCAGATTATAGATCGCTTAATTCACTCTCTAATTTTCATGTAATTTCAATTTCGCTTATCATCTCCACGATAATGCTTATATATTTTCATATTCATAGTGCGTGCAGTCATCGATTTGTGTATTGTTTAACGTGAAGAAGATCACTCTCACACTTCTCACGTATTTGTAGAATATTACATGTGTTTTAAATAGATGTGTACTTTTAAAATCCTTTTTGATAGCACTAGTTATGCTAATTTACATCTATTACAGTTGTGGTTTTTTGTTCGTAAGATGCAAGGTTCTAGCACTCCAGTGAAATCAACTCTACCTCTACCTTATATAGGCAGTTGTGGTTTTTGTTGGTATTTATATATGTATGGAAGCACAATCCTGATCCAGGCAAAGCGCCATACAGTCGGAGACTGCACGTGGGCTAAGATACTGTCAAGTTTCCCAGGCTTAGACAGATATGAGAAAGAAAACAGAAATAGGAAATAGAAATGATGGTGAGACCCCACCCTGTGGCAGCATGCAGCTCACTACCGATGGCCAATTAATTTAGCACGGTGTTGGCTGCACATCACATAAATACTGCATGATGGCACATCCGTGCCTGGTAATATGGTAAGATGCAAGTTCTATCACTCCTGTGAAATCAACTCCACCTCTACCTTATATAGGCTGAGATAAACACTGTCCGTAACGGCTTGATCAATCAAAGATCGAAATTCGTTGAGCTCCCATTGCCATTATCATTTTCTCATCATTATATTCAGATCTCAGTCTACATGCTGCCGTTGTACCTTCAGAGACAGCAGTTCACCTAATTTAACGATCGTGCCACAAATGGGCGTTCCTGGGAAAAAACGTTCAATTGCGCATTATGTATTAATGAAATCACAAGCCTGATCCAGGCGAAGTGCCGTACATTCAAAGACTGTTTGTGAACTACTATACTATAATGTTGTCCTGGCTTAGACAGATATGAAAATGAAAAATAGCAATTGTGGACTACTTCTGTCCTGTTCAGGTAATCGTGCGAAGTTGATTTGTCAACTGTAGTGAGCTTGGAGTCTCGCTGCTATCTCCCATTTCTTTTATCTGTGCAGGCATGTCCAACCTGACAGTATTTCAGTTCATCTGCATGGATGTGCAATCGTGCAGCACTTCCGTGCTACGCAGCTAACGCCGTGCTAAATCGATTTGCCATCGGTAGTTAGCTGCAGCTGGAGTCTCACTCCTATTGCTATTTTCCTTCCCCTTAATTGTCTATGCCAGGGCAACCTGAATGTTTCTTAACCCACGTGCAGTTGCAGACTGTGCGGCACTTTGCCTGGATCAAACTTGTGCTTTCATACATACATTTCAGTTGTTGTGTAATATACGACTTTGAAGCACCTTGCCTGGACACGGATTTGTGATTTCATACATGTTACCATCTTCAATAGTTTGTTTCATTTGCAACTTCGGCATCAATGGCGTGAATTCTTGCTATTCCCTCTCATATAATTGTAACACTTGTAAATATTGTTCCACGTTTATCTCTAGTTCAATGGTAGGCGACAACCGTGTGTTAGTCCTACGAGTCCACCTGCCTGCTCTCGGCACGACCAAAACGTTAACCTTTGATGCTCAAATGACAGTTGCCAAAGCATGTGAACATGTACGAACTCAGCTAAGAGAGTTCGAATTGACTGGAAGTGGTAAGTTAGTTTGTGTGTGTGACCAACCACATTTTTTCGTTATCGCTGTTTTAATGTACATAAGTTGACAGTACCCTGCTGTAATAAATGCACCTGCGATCGCATGGGAATCGGAAATTCATTCCCTTTTTCTTTTAAATTTAATTCTTAACCATTACCTGTTGTCTTTCGGTGAAGCGCACCTAAACCTTTGTTTACAACACGCTTTCTGTTACTGTGCACTTAGTGTGCATTCGATATATACCATCATTTTAAACTTCTCCAAGGATTTGCGCTTTCCGTGGACACCAATAGAGCGGCAATCAACAGTATCTTACCCGAAATACGGGGTATGGCATGAAAGCACAAGCCTGCTCTAGGCAAAGTGCCACACAGTCAGAGACTACACTTGAGCTAGGATACTGTCAGGTTACCCAGGCCTAGACATTTATGCGGAAGAAAAACAACAGGATTGATTTCATCAACTAACAACATTTCGTTGATCCATATGTCACCAACTTTTTACTTGTGTTTTCAAGCGCTTCATTTTCAATCCATGGAATCATTCGTTTTATATCAAACGGCAATCTGGAAGCCCAACGTAGAATTTCTGGCATTTCAAAATACACTGTTAGCGTAATCAAAAGTTAATACTATATATGTATGTATGTAAGTATAAAATCGCAAGCCTGAATCCGGCAAAGTGCCGCATAAACATAGACTGCACGTGGGCTGAGATGCTGTCAGGTTGTCCAGACCTAGACGGATATAATGGAGAATGTCCGTGAGAGAGACTGCAACGTATTTTTGCATGCAGATCAGTGCCGTTGGCAAATCAATTTAGCACCGTGTTACATGTACGGTAATGAAATAGAAATACGGTGAATTGCTGTATGCAGTTCCCGGGACAATTGTCACTTTGAAGCACTTTTATTGATTCCAGACTTGTACTTTTTACATATGTATACTATCGCTTCTTCTTTGTTTGTTCCATCTCGGAATAAAATTGTGTGAACATTTTTACATATGCGGACTTCATCAATCTGCGTCGAAAAAACTTGATTGGTTTCACTCTTGTGCTGATATCTTATCAGTATTTCAGATAGTTTGGCAGTCACTGTATCGTTGTCTTTAGCCCGGGGTATAAGGTATATGAAAGCTCTTGGTATTGACCCCACGAGTTGGGAAGAACTTGCTCTTGACCGCTCACATTTGAGGCATTGTGTAAAGCGTCGTCTGCAAGCTGGGGAAGAGCAGCTACACTTCTGGGCTGCCGAACGCAGATCACGCCGCCGGCGTGTAACTGACGCCCAACCACAGAGTTCTGACTATCGTTGCAAGCGCTGCGGGAGAGATTGTTCCTCCCAAATCGGACTGCTTAGTCATTCAAAAAGCTGTAGAACATGAAAATTCATGCGATTGTGATGTACATCCATGGTCGACATCGACCGAAGTAGGCCAACAACAACAATAAGGACGTATTCGTGATGTTTGCTTGCCCATATTACGAGTCACACTAGATTTCAGATCAGCTCAATTATTGTCAGGGTTCTTTCACCATCCGCTTGCTTTGATCTAAGTAGAAAGCTGTGAACGGTGAATGAAAATCACGTATGGGCAAACGCGATTCCAGTTTTAACTGGCGATTCGTCACAGCCAAGGATACTGTGAAATGCTCCAAAAGCACCTTAAAATGTTCTTGGGGAATAAATCAGGATGAAATACCGAATTCATTTCTCATCGTTCAGTGTCACTGAAACTAGAAATCAGGACTGTACGCATTTGGTCTCTCACTGACGTTTAATGAGAAAATTAAAATATTAAAAATCCCTATTCGCTCACCTTTCCATCGCAAACCACGCGATGTGCTTCCTGTTGTCACACGCATTACATATGGACAGTACGACCAGGATCTGGTTCTGGTTTCAAACGAATCATGTAAACTTAAATTATCTCTAAGCTTTCATAAAAGTCATAATTTTTTTCTTGAGTTGTCCTTAACGGAGGAAATACCTACGTACCTTTGTTCGTTTGAATTCTCTCGTAAATAACCCGGCTTCTTAGATTTTAGATTTTGTGCGACCATCTCCTCCTGGAGGATGGGTCGGCTTCAATGAAGAGTCTTGGGAATTTGGGTACAAAGCGGCTTCCCCAGTACCACTAGGTGTTTGTTTGAGTCAGCTTCTCTAGCCTTTACACAACCTACAAGGCAGCAAGGAGTTGCTAAAAAGAGGTGATGTACATCAACTAACCGTCTACAAGACTCTGCTCCAGATTTTTACTCTCCCGAAGCCTTTCCCGTGATCGAGTATCCCGCAAGGCAGTGGAGGTTTAAAATCAGGGTTTTCTTTCCTTTCGATCAAATGCCCTCCCATGCTAACCAGCCCCATTTGCCCGAAGCAAACTGGCTTTCAGGCGCCAGTCATTCGCCCTCGCCCCTTCTCCTGTTGGTAGAAGCAGTTCCACCCGGTTCTTTGAGCCACTCGTGCAGGCCAGAAGCTGGACTTGGTTGTCAGAGGCTATTTGAGACGCGCGCCATATGCGTGCTTATCCCCACTGCCACCCCTGTCTATGACAACCTTTGGAAAATCGTCCGTAGGAGGCAAGCTCATTGAAGATTAATATCCAGTCCTGTTCGCCTTTGAACACCGTATGCTCGCGTATGTTTATCCATCATCAACAGCTTCCGTTATTTCATATCCTGAGGCTACGTTAAATGAATAGCTCCTAAGCACAGCTTCCTTCGTTCAGCAGACACCCAATGACCGTGTGGATTATCCTCTTTCTCACTCCCTTGAATATTGATCACCTTCGGTCTGTTGATGTAACTGGTGTGCCTTTGGAATATGGTACTTACTTCAACAAGCGAGTGGTTCCTTAGCTTTTATACCTTTGTTTTAGTCACAATTCGGCTATCTTGTTTTTCTTTACAGGTGACCGCATGCGAGTTCTACTAAAACAGCTGAATCAACTCAACTAATAGAGACATATTAGTTTAAATGAATCCATATACTTCTGACTGGTTTTTCAAAGCTATTTCTCGTTCCATGTACTCGTCAGTGCGATCACGTGACGTGTTCACACCCATAGACACTCGTTTTATACACATGATGTGGTTCATCAAAGCATTTTTCTGTCAAATTTATGTAAACATTTTGTTTTTCATATTGACACATCACATTCGTGACTTGCATGATCACATCTTGAGTTGACAGTCAATGGAACAATCTGTTTGGTTTGTGACTACTCATCCGTGCCAAGCCCATCGAACTATTCACAAAGTTGATCACGACGGTCCATAATGGAAGCACTGTTATGGACCGTCGTGATCAACTTTGTGAATAGTTCGATGGGCTTGGCGCAGATGAGTAATCACAAGTATAAACAACACATTCTCCAAATATCCCTTAAAAACAACTATGCGCATCAGATTTAATCGGTGTTAGCTTACACTGTATCCGATAGGAAGACCTGATATGGGGATCTGTTCGTTTGGGCGGCCACAATAGATGTTGCTGGATCCTTCTGGACTGGTCGGGCAAACAAAGCTACTCAAATGTGCCAGTCTGGAGAACAGTTCATAAACGCTTAATTGCGATCGGTCAAACGGTGGACGGTAGCCCAGGTCGTTGAGGCGTGGGACTACAGTGGTGATGGTCAGGGGTTCGAATCCCACCCCCGATGCGGAGGATATGCACTGGTGATGAGCTCAAATAAGAGCGAAGCTCGAGTCCAGTGCTTCCATTATGGGCCGTCGTGATCAACTTTGTGAGTAGTTCGATGGGCTTGGCACGGATGAGTAGTCACAACTATAAACAACACATTCTCCCAACGTCGCTTAATCTTTTTGGTTCCTCATTGATCAACCTCTGTATGCCTCGAAATCATTGTTTGTCGTTCCACTTCCTCCCCTTAGCCAAAGATCATGGATTATTTCTACCTCACGAGGACAACAAGAAAGGCTTGTGGCTGGACAATGCTAGGACGTTGGAACATTACATATTGCGCAATGGAGTGAGTTGTTTTCTCTCTCTTTATACTCTGTGATCATTTGAAGCATCTTGCGCATGATCTAGACGTCTTGAGAGGTAAACACTGAGTTTTCAAACTAGTCGAATTTGCATGTCATTCTGCCCCTTGACTGACCCGTTTCCGCGTACCTTGCCCGGATGTGTAATCGTTAAGTACTTCATGTTGTGTGGCTAACACCGTGCTAAATAGACTGGCCAGTGGTAGTGAGCTGCATGGTGAAACAGGCTGGAGTCTCACTATCATTTCTTGTTCATTTTCTTCCTGTCTAGGCCTGGGCAACTTGACAGTATCTTAGCCCACGTGCAATCTCTGACTGTGCGGCACGTTGCCTGGATCAGGCTTGTCCTTTGATACCATACCATACCTTGAAACGGTGGAAGAGCAGCCAACATTCAATCGACTTGACCGCTTGCCTTAGGAGCTTCACTGATCCGGATACCTCGATTGTGTCACGAGTAGGAATGAAGTTCACGTGGCTCATGTCGACGCATCTGCAAACTGCCAGTGCTCTTCCTTGTTTGTTTTTCGTTCAGCATGTCAGGATATCATCAAACTTCAGTTGGCTTACTGTACTTTCCACGGTCAGTCTAGTAGTGTTGCCCACTGGCACGAACTGTGGGAATTTTCCGCACACATTTATTCAACAAATGCAGAACTAAACAGTTATGTAATCGCTGAAGCCAGCCTGTTTCAGCATGCAGCCCACTACCTCTGGCAATCAATTTAGCACGATGTTAGCCGCACAGCACAAAGTACTGCCCATATGGTAGCATTTTGTTGATGCCGTGGAATCATTTTTGGACTCACTGATACCAAGAAGCACCATGCTGATGCCTGAAAGATTGGCTACAGTGTCATTTAAGATCGGATATCATTGTGTTCCCGTCTTGTTATATCTGAAGCAGCTCCGTTCATTATATTGATTGTAGGTATATCAGTATTCAAAAATTTTGTTAATCACTGTTTCATAGGGTTAGATCCGACTGTCCATTATTTCGTAACCATAGGTGACCCCCGGCTGGTAAAATACTGTTTATTCACTCTAGGACACCAGTACCAGGTTGAGTGTAAACAAATGTCAGAAAGTGTTTCCAGCTAGTGGTGGGTCGCTATGACTGTGAATTTCGGATACGGACAGACAAACTAGGTGTAATAATTGTCGTCATAGCAAGTACCACGGGGTAAAAACTATTGATAGACAATAAGTTTATCAAAAAATACAGAGAATTCCCGGTAAATTTCTGCATAAATCCCTTTTGTAGGAGACCCACCGATCAAGCAACCGCGATATTTAAGACATCACAATAACTGCATTAGGTATGGTATGGTATGAAAGCACAAGCCTGATTCAGGCAAAGTGCCGTACAGTCAGAGACTGCACGCGGGCTACGATACTGTCAGGTTGCCCAGGCCTAGATAGATATGAGGGGGGAAATATAAATTGTAGTGAGACTCCAGCGCGTTTCGGCATGCAGATCACTACCGTTGGCGAATCAATTTAGCACGATGTTAGCCACACATCACAGAAATGCTGCACGATTACACATCGGTGCACTGCAAAGGCATGCAGTATGAAGATGAATGGGACCAATTCGATACGTTGTTTCGTTAGTCTCTCTCCGTCTTCTCGTTTTCGGAGTGAAACAGCTCGTAATCCTTGCCCATGGAACAGGATGTGAGTCTGTTGACGCTGCGTACCACGCACATGCCGTATCCATTCTACACTAGTGTATGTCTCTGGATCGTCTTTTGGCACCACGTAGCTCAGTTGCACGTATCAGTGTTATTAAAGACAGTTTTACGTCACTAAGGCGTACCAATGCACGGATGTGCAATCGTGTAGCATTTATGTGCTGTGCGGCTAACATCGTGCTAAATTGATTGACCAACGCTAGTGAGCTGCATGCTGAAACACGCTGGAGTCTCACTACCATTTCTATTTCCCCCCTCATATCTATCTAGGCCTGGGCAACCTGACAGTATCTTAGCCCACGTGCAGTCTCTAACTGTGCGGCACTTTGTCTGGATCAAGTTTGTGCTTTCATACCATACCATACCAATGCTTCAGTGTTGCACAATAACGATCAAATTATACTGACAAAGAAATGAGAATCTTGAGAACGCAGCAATCAAGTGAGGAGGATTAGTGGACCACCTCGGCTTTCACTGTCGTGCTATGCTTTCTTCGTCGCCTAATAAGATGCCTGTAGCAGGACCATTGCTGACAAGGGTTTTAAGACATATCCTCAATTGAAACTTGCCACCACGATATCACGTTCACGAGGACGTCAGCCTTGATGGACGGAGTTCGCCGCCTTCAGAATCATTAGCAGTTAGAGTCTTCATTTGTTTACGACATGTGGCTATTTGGTTCCAATCGGTGTATGTCGTCACCAAAAGTATCTGTTTCGGAATTCGGTAGTCCGACCCAACCAGCGTAGCCTGTGCAGGTTGATATGCCTCTCTCTGTCAATATTACTGCTGAAATTCTTATTAAAGGCGGCATTGTTATGAGGTTGATGGTACCAGCTGACACTCATAATGTTTCGAATACACCGCTTTTGGAACACCTGGTGACGTCGGATCTGCTTGTTGCGTACGGCCCAAGTTTCGGAGCAATAGGCAGTAAAGCCCACAGTTTGCTTTATAGACTATTCCGTATATTAGGGTTGCGGATCGCTACTGTCGCTTGCCGAAACTTCGTCATCTAACGATGCGAATTATTGAAGCAACTGCCGAAATTCGTGAATCGATCTTATTTATCCTCTGATTCCTCGAAACTCCGATTGGTAGTTTCTGGGTTTGTGCAGAGCCGTATCTTGTTGGATGTGTTGTATCACTGAGACGAATCTTTGACCGTGAGGGATTTTTCCCATATCGTCAAACGATTCCTCGTGCAGGTTCCTAAATAAGCTGAACTTTTCTGGTTGTATACCGATCGTGAAAACTGACAGATTGTTCACTCTTTTGGGTAAACAGTATAGGTGGTAGAATCATCTCTCCGTGTGTATGTAAGCGTCAATGATCACGGATAGTGGCTGCAAAATGTTACTTCGTGGCATCATCGGGATCCAGAAACAAGATTCACAAACAAGCTCACAAACTTTAATCTGGCTGTCTATTCAAAATCCCGAGATGCCTTTTTAGCGTTTATCAGGTTGCGACCTTATGTTCAAGGTCAAGCTAAAATCAATAATTTTACCATCGAAAATTTATCATCCGTTGTTGCTTGTCTGTTCGCAAGTAAATCTACGTTTCAAGCTTAGTATTATCCGAAATTGACTGGTGATAAATGATAGACAAGACCACGCTTTACTACGCGCGAGGAATCATACTGTCGAATGGTTGCTTATCACCCACCCCCCTTTCGCTTGCTCCCGCAGGACACGGTAGAATACCGCTACCGTTATCGCTGGTTGTATATCCGCACCATGGATGGAACGCGAAAGAAATTGCTTGTGGACGACAGTCAGTCCGTAGCCGAACTAATGCGTATGATTTGCGCCAAAATGGGTGAGTCATCCATGTCTGCTTGTTGGTTTGTTTGTGTTTATTTTAAAGTTTGCGTCACTGATTTGAGTGCAGGAATGTGTGTGCTGTTTATGTTGTACAGCCAACATTCCATCTTGCATCTATCAACGACACATTTCGAAAATTCCGCCTTGTTTATTTCGCTTTTGATCTCAAGGTCACGTGATGTTATTTAATTCAAACGAATCAGACATTCCAACTTGTTACAGGGAGATGTGATTTTCTGTGTTCTTTCCTTTCATTTTGATGATCATGTGCTCTGTATTCATGTCGTTAACGTCAAGCTACATGTGAACATTGTGTTTCGCACTATTATTCCTCTAACTTTTTGCCCATTCTTAAAACCCAACTCTGTGAACCAAAATACACCTCAAAACCTTTTTTCGTTCAATCAATTCGTTTAATGTAACAAAGTAATGTCGCAGGTCCGGCACAATTTCTTGTCTGACTTTCAGATCGTGTGCACTTTTCTCAGCGAATGTTTGATAGCTTATGAATATGGGACATAAATTAAGAATGGAAACTCGTTTTTGGCATCTAACTTCAAGCTCTACATCGCGTGTATGAAAGCAATCAAAAATGAATCTGATCAATATCTTGTTGTTGTCGTTGGCCTCCTGGGGTCAATTTCGACCATGGATATACATCAACAGCGCTCACATTGACGAAAGACGGTAGTTGCTCTCTAACGGCGTAATCTACTATCAGCAACCGAAAGTAGTATCAGCGTTTCCCCGACTTAGAGAGGATGCTTTACATATTGCATTCAAAGTGATCAGGAACAACTTCTTCCCAACTCGTTATGTCAATGTCAAGAGCTTTCGTATCTCTTTAGCAAACGTCTTTGTACCGCAAGTGCGGTCTGCCCAATGGTCGAATTCCTGATTTCAATTTACCACGGATGTGCAATCGTGCAGCATTTCCGTGCTGTACGGCTAACATCGTGCTAAATTAATTGGCCAACGGTAGTGAACTGCATGCTGAAACACGCTGGAGTCTCACTACCATCTTTATTTCTATTCCCCCTCATATCTGTCTAGGCCCGGTCAACATGACAGTATCTTAGCCCATGTGCAGTCTCTGACTGTGCGGCACTTTGCCTGAATCAGGCTTGTGCTTTCATACCATATACCATACCATAGATTATATCTTTTGGGATACGTCCATCTTCCGTTCTGTACACATGACCCGGCTAACATCGATATCTATCAAGTAATCGAGAAATCAATCTCACATAATAGCCGTTAATCTGCCGGACTTCTCGTTGTTCTTGGTCAAAACAATGAACCATCCCTAACTGATTGTTTCTGAACGCATAAGCTCAACCGAAATATTTTGATCGCTACGGCTTTCGTTGTTTGTAAAACGCTTTATCCACAGGATTTCCTTGGTTGCCAATGGTAACCATCTGTGTTGTTTTTCTAATGAAAATGATCAAACTCGTTTTGTATTTTTGATCATGAACTGGTTAGAATTATTTCTTTGATTGTGTTTATCTGGTGATCTCACATTGTTTACTTCCTTTCTGTGCTTTTCTTTCACATTCTGCTTTCTTAGTTCTGACTTATTCGGTTTATCGATTTCATCCGTCAAGTACCAAAAAATCGATAAATCACGGTTATACCATAGACAAATTAGACCAACTGCAGTGATAATGTTCTGTTTATCGAGTCATCTGTATCTCCGACAAATTCAACGGAGTTTAATCTGTGACTCGGCCGAAATCCTTCTCTGTATAGTTGGAAGAAATTGAATTTCAAGCTGAGCTCATCCCCATCGCATGATAAGCGGATTTGTCCGCATTGTCTCCCTCTATTCCCGCCCATTTCTCATCAAATTGTATCGGGGAATTAGGATTACACACATTCCCCTAAAAGACGTAACCGCCTTCAGGTTAGAACGCGTGATCCTTCATGCTCGAAAGGTTGGTGCGTTAACCGTCCGCCTAGTCTATTACGTAACCGACGCAAAACCCCAAACACTATTGCTTAGCCCCATATTCTCACTGTGCGCATGAGAAGCCAATTTGTACAACGTTACGACTCTCATGCCAAGGATCGTACTTACTTTACTCTGTGCAACTATCTCCTCCTGGAGGACGAGTCGGCTTCAATGTAGGGTCTTGGGAATTTGGGTACAAAGCGGCGTCCCCAACACCAGTCGGCGTTTGTTCGAGTCAGCTTCTCTAGCCTTTGCACAACCAAGTGCGACCTGTAAGGCAGCAGAGAGTTGTTAAAAAGAGGTGTTGTGCACCAACTAACCGTATACGAGACTGCTCCAGATTTTTCCTCAGGGTTTTCTCCCGAAGCCTTTCCCGCGATCGGGTATTCCGCGAGGCAGCGGAGGTTTAAAATCAGGGTTTTCCTTCCCTTAGATGCAATGCCCTCCCAGGCTAACGAGCTCCATCTGTCCGAGGCAAACTGGTTTTCAGGCGCCAGTCACTCACCCTTGCCCCTTCTCTTGTTGGTAGAAGCAGTTCCGCCGGGCTCGGGGAGCCACTCGTGCAGGCCAGAAGCTGGACTTGGTTGTCAGATGCTATTTGAGACGCGTGCCATATGGGAGCATTTTATAGACAGTGGGAGCTTATCCCTACTGCCAACCTTTGGAACCCAAGGATCATGCGGAGCCGTTTTGGGCGAAATGTTTCACCACAACGGAATCGCTTATGCATCCACCCCTATCGTCACTTCCAATTGGATTTTCAGGCCATTTTCGCCAGCCAGTTCTCTTCCAGCCCTCGCCGTTTTGCAACAGTTTGACGAACTTTTCCGAATTGCACACCGTTCACTAGCTAATGATGTAGGCCACCTGTACGTGTCTCCTGACATGGTCTCACTTGAACCCTTCTCT
>JACCGJ010022587.1:0-27128 GCA_013407085.1 Atriophallophorus winterbourni
ATATCATATATATAACAGACATGTTGACAACCAATCGTTGCACACACCGAAAAGTTCAAGTTCAAGTTCAAGTTGCACAGGGCTGAAGGTGGCTAAAAGCCAATCACGCGCCCAGATTTTAATGGTTCAATAGTTCAATGGTTTATTGTGGTGTAAAAGCATAGCTTAAAAATAACCACGGGTTGGTATGTACAGTGTGGTGGAAATAAAAATGTAAGTGTCATCTGTTCGGGGAGGCCTTATAGCGGGCCACACTCGCTTCGGAATTGCGCCTTCCTTATATAGCGAGGCGGTAGCAGGAGAATACGGAGGCATCGGGGTGGCGTTAGACCTGGAAACAAGTAAAACTGACAGGTGGTTAGGAAGGGAATGAACGGAGTAGTAAGGCAAGGAGGACAACGTACCTGAAAAAATGAAGCTAGTACGCGATGCGGTGTAGTGGATCAGTGCTTCTCCGAGAACAACAGCAATCGGACAGACAAGGCCTCAAGGTATGTTGTTGTGGAGATCATTTAAATGAGCGTCCAGACTCCGTTTAAAAACCTCTACGGATGTTGCGAATACGACTTCCTGGGGTAGACTATTCCAGTGAGTACATATCCGGAGGGAAAAGAAATGCCTGCGACAGTTGAGGCGTGAGTGTTGATATGAGAGTTTGAGTGAATGGCCACGAAGATGTGAAGTTTCACGATTAAGGACGAGAATGTGTTTACAAGGGTGATCAGTGGATGAGATGATTTGGTAGGTGAGAATGAGGTCACCACGGAGCCTTCTGTATTTCACTGAAAAGAGATTGAGGGAGCGAAGACGTTCAGGATAAGGATACGAGGCCAGACCTCTGACAAGTTTTGTGGCGCGTCGCTGGGGAGCCTCAAGAAGTCTTTGGTCCTTCAGTAACCACGGGCACCAAACTTGAACGGCGTATTCGAGATGTGGACGGATGAATGCTTTGAGCAAAAACGACAAACATTGAGGTTCAAATCTGCGAAAAACACGTTTGAGAAGACGAAGCGTGGCGTTTGCTTTATTGGCTGCTCTCAGGCACGTCGCCGAGACTGACATGTTGGACTGCACGATAATGCCTAAGTCCCTTTCTGAGGAAGTCGTCTCAATTGGGTGTAATCCCAGGTAATAGCTTGGGCTAGAGTTTGTACGCGTTGAAAGGACGCGGCATTTCTCTGTATTGAACGGTAAGCAATTTTCGAGTGACCACACATGAAGCGAATTGAGGTCGTCCTGTAGTTGATCGATGTCGTGTTGACATGTGATGACTCTCCAGAGTTTCATGTCGTCGGCATACATGAGCGTGTGGGAATCAATGGCTTGAACGACATCATCAATAAAGGATAGGAATAGGGTTGGCCCGAGTACAGAGCCTTGAGGGACACCGCTGGAAATGCTGAAACTTGAAGAGAGGCATCCATCGACGCGGACGCATGCGCGGCGATCTGATAAATAACTCTCAAGCCACTGAAGCAACTGACCTGCAATCCCTAGAGAACATAATTTGCGGAGCAAGATTCGATGGTTGACTCTGTCGAAAGCTTTCGAGAAATCTAAGTATACTAGGTGAATCTCACGTCCTTTGTCGACTTCGGATGTCCAGTGGTCACGTGCGAGCATCAGGTTTGTCACACATGATCTCCGGGGACGGAAACCGTGTTGCGAATCAGACAGAAGGTGTAGTCCTTCAATGAACTGGATCAGAGAGTCACTGATAATAGATTCCATAAGTTTCGATATAACAGAGAGTAATGTTATCGGTCGGTAATTAGACACGAGAGATCGAGAGCCGCTTTTATAGATGGGAGAGATAGATCCACACTTCCAGTCAAGTGGGACACAGCCGTTAGCAAAAAGGTGCGTGAAAAGATTAGCCAGGGGATAACAGAGAGAGGAGGCACATTCGCGTAGGGTTCGGGGATGGAAACCGTCTGGTCCAGCGGAACTGGTGGGCCGTAAGTTTTTTAGTTTACGATATATAACTGTGGGTGTAAATTCGATGTCAGATAAAGTGGAATGGGATGGGGATGAATTTACAGGAATCGTGATGTTGCCCGAAGAAGATTGAAAAATTGAGGCAAAATGAGCTTTCAGAGCTTCGGCCGCAGCTGCAGCATCCTGGGTCAAGCCTTGTGGAGTCTCAAGGATCGTAACTCCAGGTTTAACATACCTCAAGCGGTTCACATAACTAAATAACCGTTTGGGATTGATGGCAAAAGAGCTCGTTAGTCTGTACTGGTAAGCGAGTTTGTCATCGCGAACTAGCGAATTGACTTTGTTACGAAGCTTCCGATAGCGCTCCCAGTTCGCAGGAGTTGGCATACTGAGATAGGTAGCCCATTCAATATTTCTTTCCCGCATCCATTTTCGAGTGCGACTACGAATTGGAGTAAAACCTCGACTTTTGAGAGAAACTTCTTTGGTAACGGTGCATAGGCTTTGCAGATGCTGTAAGCGGGTCGAAAAATGAAGACAGTCATCTTCCGCCGAGGTTGATGAGTTAATAATCCAATCTTGTTCATCAATGATAGTGTTGAGAGACGCGTAGTTTGTCCGTTTACATGAATAAATAGAGCGTGCATTTACCTTATCAGCCCAGTAAACTAGGTCGAAGTGGAGGAAGACATGATCACTGCGCCCAAGTGGGGGTTCCCGTTTGATATATTCAATCATTAATTCGTCATTGGTCAGAATCAAGTCTAGCAGTGAGGGCGAATGCTGCGAGTGAAAACGTGTTGGGAGCGTGGAGTGGTTGAAAAGTGGATGAGTGTGTATTAAGTACAACAGTTCATTAGATAGAGGGTTGCTAGGATATGGGTCACAGAATAGGCGTGGTAAGTTGAAGTCACCCATAATGAGGACATGTGTGTGAAAAACAGTTAATGCGTGGTTCAGATCTGTCAGCAATTGCATGTCGCGAGCCGCTGAGCTATTGGGTGGACGGTAGATGAGAACAATCGGTAACGTTGAATGAACGGATAGTTGCAGAACACAGGTAAGAGCGTCGGAAGATTGAAACCATCTAATACTGAGCAGTGTAATGATAATCGGGTGTAAAGAGCTACACCTCCTCCTGCTGTAGGCCTATCTGACCGTAGGACAGTCATGTTAGTCAGCTCAATCTCACTGTCGAGGTGGCAATCACTCTTCGACGGTACCGATGTTAGTTGGATTGAGTGAGAAGCGATCTTTATCGATGTCTCATACTAAGCGTGATTAAACAGAGCTTTAACCTCTTTTCGAAATAAAATGAATTTAAATCTTTAGGTTATCTTATTTGTACGCCATTGTACCTTTTCAAGCTGGTCACTTAATCCATTCTTCAATTGAAAATTTAACGACGAATCAAATACTTTAGTGATCTCATGCAATGAAGAAAAACAATGTAAAGCAGAGCTGACAATAACGCAAACAATATTGTATTCCTTAAAAGCTGGTAGCGCACTGTGTAGAATCTGATCATCTTACGGTCTGAGTATTGGAAAGAAAGGATCTAAAACTGCACCCTGTTATCAATGTATTTGTGCTATCTATCTACCTTGTCATTAACTTGTGTACAACGGTCCATTACGAAGCATTTAATCCAGTTTTGGATGTAATTTTGTTGGTGTTCAACTTGTGTTCACCGAGCTTGCGTAGTTGGCGTTCCGTCACCAGGCTAGATGACATCATCAGCAAAACTTATTTCGAAGCGTCTTGTAGTTGGAGTTCGTTGATTATTATACCGTTTGCCCGTCCGTTTGCGGTCAATCCCGCGGATTGGTCGAGTTCATGTTTTGCGTTTTCCGTGAGCGGTTTCTCATTGGTCCATATGTTCCAGCCAATTGGAGATGCTGGTTAATTTAATTTGTTGTTGAGTGCCACGCTTTCAGGAATTCTCGCGGCCGTCGGTCGTTTCCTCTGGCTAAATTTTTTGTGCGGTTCCAGTCGAACAGATGCCCAAATTGATCGATATGTATTAAAATCAGTGAAATCCAGTCTTGTCTGCGTACGGCCAACTGGTTTTCATGTAGTCTTGTGCTGAGTTTGCGTCCTGTTTTCTGACGAAGTTTTTTTCGCAGTCACTGCATGAAATCGTGTAGACAATATCCGACTGTTCTTCGTTTGACACTTTGTCTTACGTGTTGTTGAAATGGTTGCGAAGTGTTGATGCTGGTTTATGCGCGATGTCGATTCCAAGTGGCCGAAGTACTTGAGCTGCGATTTCCAAGATACTTTGGACATAGGGCAGAGTGCGTCTGCTTCTGTTTTCTTCTAGGTTTCTTTGTTGTGGGCGGTTGAACCTGTTGCGTAGTATGAAGCTTCTTGGATATCCATTTTTCTGGAATACTGTGAACAGATATTTTTCGTCTTTACTTCTCACTTCATCTGTAATGCATTTGATTGCCACTTTTTTGAATAGGGTTCTGAAGATACGCGCGAATAAGTCCGACAAAGAATTGTACCCACACTTACCAGGAACATATTACATACTTCACTCAATAAACAGGGAATCAAAGCATTGGACAAATTGAAACGAGACCAGAACATCGTTATACTTCTCGCTGACGAAGGAAGAATATCCGTCGTAATGAACAACGCAGAATATATCGAGAAAGCTGAACAACTACTCCGTGACACAACAACATACAGACGGATAAACAAATACCTGACAGAACGACTTGAAAAGAAAATCAACGCAACCTTGAAGAAATTGAATTTCATGGGACAACTGAATGGAGTAGAACGAACAAGAATGAAGCCGCAAGACTCCACTATACCCAGCTTCTACGGATTACCAAATATACACAAAGAAAATATTCCATTGCGCCCAATGGTTTCTTTGTCATGAGGACCAACGTACATGTTATCCAAAGAACTGTGGAGATTGAAGAACGTGAAGATCGAAGAGGACGAACTTATAGTTTCTTTCGACGTAACGGCACTATTCACGTCAATCGACAGAACACTCACCAAGCAAACTATATAAACTTTACTCAATGAAAAAGGAACGGAACATAATGGAAATTGATTGACACTCGAAAATTTAATGGAACTGTTGACCTTTGTCTTCAAGCACACTTCAAGTTCAATGGAAAGATATATGAATAAATCCGAGGATTGCCAGGGAGATCACCCATTCCTAGCTTAGTTGCTGAGGCAGTTATGCAACGTTTGGAACGAATTGCCATGCCAATAATCCCACAAAATTATGGATCCCCTACGAGGACGACACCTTCGTGATTGTGAAAAGGACAGAATTGGATGAATCATATCGACTGCTCAATTGTGTATTTACTGGAATGCGATTTACAAAGGAAACATAAGTTGACGGTTGTTTACCGATTCTGGATGTTCAAGTGAAGCGGATAAGCGATAGAACGTTAGAGACCTGCGTCTACCGGAAAACCACACACACGGATCAATAATGAACTTTGACAGCAAGCACTCAAACATTCACGATTTACACAAGAGATCCTATTTAAAGCATGTTATGCGCCTTGGGCAAAAATGTACCCCAACAGCCTTTTTCTCTGTAAATATCGTTGCGCACAGACCAACTAATGGATAGAATAAGCAACGCGTGATATCAGTCCTGAGAATTGACACCTCATGAAATTCATATTCCAGCTCTATACAACATAACGCGCACTAACATGAATGCTCCTAAAATGATTTCTCCACCAAGTCAACCACATGTAGCAGAGACATAAAACCCCGGAGCTGCCTACCAGTTCTGGGCTTTCAAATATTCTACGATGAGTTCTTCATCTTCCCCCGAAATAAAATCTCTAACATGCTGTTATATTATTGCTCACGTCTTTCTGCGCAAGTTTATTTAACATTATTCACTTGCAACCTGAGCGTTTTGGTATTGGATTGCAGTGACAAAAACCATGGGTGAGTAATTCGGTACACCTCTCTGAACTCAACAGAATACTTACAGTGCCTAAAGTCGGCGGTGTCCTCTACTACTTAGATAAAAGCATCAATTTTAGTATACCTTTGTCCCCTGAGCTAGATGTCTTAAATAAATTGTTTCGCTCTATTAAGCTGCATTCATTAATCGCCCCACTTATTCAACATCTGCTGCTGACACTGTTCTTTCTGATACAATATGTTTTGCATTGAAACGCTATTACTAAAATTAGTGTATTGTAGTAAAATTGATGCTTTTATCTGAGTAGAAGAGAACACCGCCACTTTTAGGTGCTGTAAGTATTCTGTAAAACATCACTTGTGGAATGTTGAGTGCATATTCGTGTTCGGAATTACTCACTCATGTTTTTCGTCACGGCAATCCAATACCAGGACGCTCAGGTTGCAAGTGAATAATGTTAAATAAACTTGAGCAAAAAGACGTGAGCAATAATATAACAGAATGATAGAGATTTTATTTTGGAAGATGAAGAACTTATCATAGTGTATTTGAAAGCCCAGAACTGATAGGCAGCTCCGGGGTTTTTGTCTGGGCTACATGTGGTTGACTTGATGGAGAAATCATTTTGGAGCATTTATGTTGGTGCGCGTTATGTTGTATACAGCTTCAATATGAATTTTATGAGGTGCCAATTCTCGGGACTGATATCACGCACTGACTATTCCATTCATGAGTTCGTCTGTGCGGAGTGATATTTACAGAGAAGGAGGCGGTTGGGGCACATTTTTGGCCCAAGGCGCATAACGTGAGTTGTTATTTCGTCTTTAATTAGGATCTCTTGTGTAAATTTCCATTTCATGCAGTTATGTTGCAGTCATATAATGGATTCTTCGAACTGGGTTCACCATGAAGAAAACCAGCTCAGCGATTTACAGCCTCTTCTGCTACTTCCCGATCATTACGACGAATTTGCTGTCCAAACCACTAAATATCGTTATATATTCGTACATCGGATTTGATTAGAACTAAATGGGATAAGGCGAGCAAGATATTTTCTACATCTTTCACGGACAACAGTACTACACGCAGTACCTTGTTAAGTTCGCATGAAAAGTTCAGGAAAAGGAGTGACTCCTGAGTTTTGTCAAAGATCGTTCCACTCTTACCTGTCATCTGCTTCGCGTTGTTTTAGATACAGCGATGCTCATTCAGTGTTATTACTGCAAATCACCGTTAAATTTTCGATGACGCGAGCACTCCTCATCCTCCAAGACACCAAGACAATAGCTTGGCTGATACATCCGAGTAACGAAGTATTTGCAGGTCTTGTCAGTATAAAGTTAAATTAAAATTCGACTAACCTAGCGGAGATTAAACTCAAGGTTTTTCTTCGAATTTGATTCATTAATCTTATCACATGACTATATATTGCCATGACGCATTGTGGTTTGAATTTAGGGTTTTCTTATCCTTAATGAGGAGCATATATCTCATCAAAATCCGTGTTATAATATTCACGAAAGTCGTAGCATAAACAATTATATTGGTTCAATTGAAATCATTTTGAAAAATATCGATTTTCAGATATTCACTCATTTTAAATAATTGTAAGCTTTAGGGTACATTCTATAGTCGCACGGTATCACAATTACCACCATGCATTTTCAATTGAGAACCTAACTCATTAACGACAGCTACATGGTCGCTCTATAAAGCATTATGTGTTGCAAACCAAAAACTGAGATTTATTTAGCACCAGATGAATTCAACATTTCCAGTAGCATATTCAAACCCTCTTGGTACACTACATTTATTGATCTGCGAAGTGCACCGCAACACCATATAAATATCGCGAAGCGGCCATTTCACTTCTAAAACGCGTGTAGAATGTGAGAGCACACAATATCTAAGTTATCTCGTATGTAAAGCAGGATTATTTCATAGCCATCTTCATATGGATTGTGCCGAAGCAATTTCAGTGACATCGACTGTTTTATTTCACAGCCTCCACACATTGAATAGATATATTTTGAATTTTATCACATGAGTATTACTTTGGGTAGAATCGACGGCGACTTCAGGCTTGTTTGCGGTCTCCTCTTCACTATCCGAACATGCACTATTTCGAGAATCAATTTACCAGCCTTCAAACTTGTTCAAAATTCTTTGATATCCCTTCATGTAATAATTCTATTCTTAGTAAAAACACCACGCAGTGACTCGGGGTTTTTTACCCTGAGACGTTGAACTAGTCCTAATACCATTTGCTTTATGTCTCATCTGTGCAAAATGAAATATTATACCTCCTGTATTATTTCAACGGCCATGATGACAAACGGAAATAAGGGTAACCCAAAACTGATCTAGAGCAAAAGTCTTCAAGCACGTTAATTGTAGTAACGTACATTCTTGCTAGAAGTTTATCTCACTAGAGTCTCCTATTTGCCTGAAAGCATTAATCATGAATAAAAATTTCTTCAAGTAAGCAACTTGTAGTTTTTTAAAAATCTCGTGATCTATTATGAATTGGAGTAGTGAAGCATGTACCAGGTAAAACATGAGAGGTCAAACATGTTTATATTTTATTTTTTACAGAATGTTCAGTTATCAGTGCTGCAATTAAGCTGCAACGATAGTGCAACCGTTCTCGAATATGAACAAAATAGTGGATCATGTTAATAGTTTGTACTTTATTTTTGTGACTACTCGTCAGTACCAAGGCTTTCGAAATATTCACAAGTTCCACAATGGTTGCACTTGGTGCGAGCCACAATATATGTTGCTCACTCCTTCTCGGCTGGTCGGACAAATAAAGTTACTCAAATTTGTCAATTTGAAGAAGCATTAGTGAATGCTTCGTTCAAACGGTATGGCGTGGGATGACATTGGTGATGATGCGCGTTTCAAGGCCGCCCAAAGGATATGCAGAGATATGCAAAGAGCATATGTATTGCCGATTAGCAATGTGGAACGTGTGATCAACTTTGTAAATATTTCGAAAGTCACGCTACTGACGAGTAGTCCGAAACATTGAACATTCGGTGGTTGGGAGCTATCGAGGCTTTTCAAACGGGAATCGCTTGCTGATAATTTGAAAAGCAAAAATGATTTTCTTCTTCATAACATTGAACGTGCATCAGTTGTATAGGATAAATAAGCAACCCTTTAATTTTCCCTAGCAGATACAAATGATCCATCGTTTGTATATATCATATTGACCCGAACATGATGTTTATAAGCACACAAAAATGCAATTTTTGGTAACGTATGTCCTTTAATATTATAAGCGAGTGAGACTGTTAAGGGTAAGAAACGAGTTTATCCGGTCGAACTTTTTGTTAGATAACTGGTCTACGAAGTGTTATCCAAATGCTATCGACAAAGTCTTCCTGACTGTTTAAAATGAAAATATGGATGAATGATTTTATTTTGTATATTGAAGGCAAAATTATTACGGAATCTAAACCAATACAAATTCAAAAAATATAGTGATTGCAGGAACATATTGCATTCCTTGATCTTATTGAATCAGATTGATGTTTTCCGCGTAAAAAAATAGAAGCGACTTTAGATTGCGCGTTAAGAGTATAATCAAACTGAGCATTTTGAAACTAAATTTTTAGTTGCATATAGTGAGAAAACAGCTTCCTTGTCAAATTCAGACATTGCGGTCACATTATTAACATTTCAGCAGTTGAATTTATTTCCCATTGATTTCCAGTGGAGCTAACTTTCAAAAGAATCGTTCGAAATAAAGCAAAAAGTGTGCCTGACCCATGTTAGGCTGTTTAGAGAAAATGCTTCTCCTCTTAGGAAAGCACTAGCGAATCTATAATGATCGATTTTTTCTTTAGCCAAGACTAACAGTGAAGTAGTAGAACTGATATTAAATGCGTGTGATCGAGAACCGTCTTTGTGGATAGGATTTGTGAGGTATTATCTTAACTCAGCTGAGAAATAGCCTAGATTGAACAGATTTGTAAATGCACTGGCTAAATTTGAACGCGAGGAAAAAACACATTGATGTAGAGTTTATAAATGAAATCCATGACTGACATCAAAGGCCGCTATCCAAAAACATCTCGTTTCGCAAAATAGCAGCATCGGGTGTGTATTTGACATTAGTTAGTGTAAATAGTACCCAGTATTGTCTGCCAATTCACACGAACCTTCAGATAAATGCACCTCTTCCTTTCTGTAAATAATCATCCCTATTGAGATTCAGAGTGACTTTGCATTTGCTTTGCTTTATGAGCATTGGTGATCAAACTAGATGATTTCCAAAAAGCATTGGAAGTTAAAAGATAAGGTACGTACGTTTCGATAAATAAACCACGGTGCTTAGATTCTACATTCAAAAGTTTATGGTATGAAAAGCTTGTAGCAGTACAACACCATAGGATATTCGTATAAGGACAAAATATATGTTTAAATAGTTGAGGCGCTGGGAAGATCGACACTTATTGTAGTTAAAAAAGTGTCATGTGTTGTCTCGCTATGATGGAAAAATATTCTTTAGGATAAATGTCGGGTGAAGTTGCTCAATTAACCCTTAACTGCCTGAATTATGTTTTACATTGAAACAATTTTTTCTCCTACATTTTTGAGATGAAACTGCTCTCCTTATATGGGGACAGAAAGAATTTTTAATTTTTTTATATTTATATTACGGAAAATATAAAAGTGGGACAAATTCGGTACAATCGTCCTGTGCTGGCACCTTTTTCATTGATTTCCAGCTATAGTCATATGAGACATAAAAGGTAAAATAACAGATTTCTCAATTAAATTTTTTTTAAATGTGAAACACACACAAGGTAGAAAAATAGGTTGACTAGAAAATAATGTATTTCCTTCATGCAGTCATCGCGATCAAAACCCATGGAATGCCGCAAAACAGTTCTTATGCATGTCTAAGCATAAGTGGACATTGCATTTAGTGCAGAGTATCTTCGCCTTTCCAGGACAGTTTTTGAACCTGCATCGGTTTATTTTTTTCTCGACACAAGGCACATGTGCCACTTGAATGAATGAATGAATGAACGCACAAGCCTGATCCAGGCAAAGTGCCGTACAGTCAGAGACTGCACGTGGGCGAAGATACTGTCAGGTTGCCCAGGCCTAGACAGATATGAGGAAGTAAAAAGGAAATGGTAGTGAGACTCCAGCGTGTTTCAGCATGCAGTTCACTACAGTTGGCCAATTAATTTAGCACGGTGTTAGCCGCACAGCACAGAAGTACTGTACGATTGCACATCCGTGCAATCCTCGCCCACCACGGAATATCAGCATGTATGCGACATTTAGTCTGTGAATATGTACCGAGTAAGTAAGAGTTTGGATGAACGTCCTCCATCACTTTTTGGCTTTTAATAGTTATCCTCGGTAAACGCGGTTCGTCACGATAAGTAGAGTTGGGATGCCGACTTAGGTCGGTTGTCGAATCAGGCAGTATCGAGCTTATGTCCATCATTGAACACAGCTGGTGCCATTGTTCAATGTGGGGAGTTCGTCTACTTGAAATAAGTGTCCTTGGAGTCTCCCGCACACGGGTGCAGATTACACTGGGATTCCTCAAATTTGTTTTAATTTCAATATTATTTTGAAGATTGAGGAATTATGAGGTATGATCAAAGAGTTATGCTGAGTGATGTCGTTTTACGAAACATTTTTTACTCACATTCTACGAACACGTTTTATGCCCGTCCTCATTTTCAAAACTGTTGATAATCCTAGTGTCGGTCAATTATCTATTTATTTATTTCAAACAATGTCATTGTTTAAGAAACAAATAACAATGTTAAACACTGCTGTATCGTAAGAGTTACTATGCTCTTGAATAAATAAATCTGAGTTAATCAAATGGAATACGGTAGAAAAGGATATAAATGCAAAACAGCTCATAATTCTATGTATATTGTTGACCGCGTTCTCGCACTTACACAATACAGACGGTTTCCGTTTGATTATCATCATTGAGCTTTGGAAGAGCGGGAAAGAGGTGAACAAAGTTATACTTGAAAGCCAATATTTTTTGTTCATTGTGCCAGTATTTTTATTGGAATATCGATAGTTCTATTAATATTGGTGGATGTGGTAGTTTTATCGTAAACTACCTCGACCGTAGAGCTAGAGCTCACTGAAAAAATTACACATTCAATACCCCCCGCGGATTAGGGATGATGTGCTAGATCTTTTCGTTAAGTAAACAAAGAGCGCGGTCTAAACATTGGACTATCATGCGGTTTTAGCACTCGTAATGCTTAGGTGCAAATTACCAATGACTCTATTGAACTTTGATTCGAAGTAATCAAAAATAAAAACAAGACTTTAGGTTCCGAGAACCCCTTTATCGTTATGGAGCGATTTACCGACGAATAGGTTTCAGTGACGTATGTTGAATATTGAAGACTTTGTTTAACTTACGGCCAAAATTTGCAAACACATGAGCACTAGATGTACATGTAGATAATGTTTGGCCTATTGGCATGATTGCTTCATTCGTAGGACCACATTCGCGTGGTTTGCGCTCAACAAGTACAGATAGTAGTCCTGACCCCGTGTGGCATGCAGTGTAGCAATTGAAGAATGATTAACAAACTTTTACTTTTTATCCCATCGATGTACAACATCTATACCACCAGATTGTTCAATCCCATGAATGACTAATATGTTACAATAATTTATTGGTGATGAATCTGTGAAAAAATATAAGTATATGTAAGCATTCTATTTACTCCATCGCGAACAATGCTATGTCATTCCCTCCATCTGCGTAATGGATTCAGATTTCTTCGGCAAAGCCACAGGCAGTCCGAACCAATCTTCTTCTTGATGTTGTCCAATTGTGGGACAACGATGGAAGAATATATGAATACCATCACTTTGACTATCTTTCGTCAGCTCTGCCAGTTTTGGTGAAACGATGTGCACATGACGCTGTCCAGTACCAGCTGGAGGTGCATGTGCCCTATCTTCATCGGATAACTCGTATCGGGTGACTCCACCGATCTCAACGTCCAGGTTGAAATGACTGCGAATATTGTTGGACAGTGTGTGGCGCTTCATTTTATCCAGAGTTTCACATAAAGTTTTTGGATTGGCTGTGATGTTAGACTGTTGCCAAATGTTTAACATATATTTGCCCAGACCGTTGTCATCAAGCCGCGGCTATAAACAAGAAAATGCTTCAAGTTAAGTGCTTACTCTGCATTTGAGCTTCGTGAACATACATATTAATTTAATTGAAACATTGACGAACCGTTAACAACACAACGAAGATGAAACCTGGTGTTTTTCCGATTATGACAGATAACGGATTAAGTGATTCTGTCCTGCAAACAGCTAACGCACTAGCGAGTGTCTATTTGAGAGTTTACAACCTCGAGAATGGATTACTACCATCTGAATCGTCAGCACAAATTGTGCCAGAGAATATAAGCGATATATGTATCAATTATGAAATAGTGCGGTACCACCTACGCAGGTTGAATGTGAACAAGGACTCGGGAGCCGACAAAATCACACCTGCATTCTTAAAGTTATGTAATAGTTAAATGTGTGAATCACTCTGCGATTTATTTAATCAATCTTTGACGCATGGTGTTGTACCGGCTGACTGGAAGAGAGGAATCATACCACCTATCTACAAGCGTGGCACTCAATCTGATCTAGCAAATTACCGCCATGTTACACTCCTCCCAGTTATCTCAACAGTTATGGAGCGACTTATGTGTGAAAGGATCGTGAGTCATCTGGAAACCGAAAACTTGTTGTCCAGAGAGCAATATGGATTTCGAAAGTCATGTTCTTGCTTGACTATTGGAGACAATGAAGACTGGACGCACACAGTGAAAAATGGTGGTTGTGTGCATGCGTGTCACTTGGATATATTTAAGGGGTTTGATTGTGTGAATCACTCTATACTCATAAGCAAGCTGTAGGAGGTTGGTATTAATGATTACCTTTTCACCTGGATAAGTAAACTATTCACACGACTACCACCCAGAACCAGCCGCAGTCACGAGTATACAGTACTTATTCCTGACTCGAGACTAAACTGTAGAAGGTATTTTTTATTCTGTACGTGTATGCTTTACCTGGAAGTCCCTACCCTGTAAGTTTGCACATTCACCCAACTTGGATATATTCAAATCGAATTTTGACAATTTCATGTCGACCAATCCAAACATTCAAGCTATATATTTTAGACCATAAAAGCGTTGAACTTTGAAAACAGTTTCGGTCCTATGGATTTTTACTTGATTCCTGAACTGCTCAGTAAGCAACCAAATCCCGTTTTACTACCCATGTTATTCGTAATTCACATATTATTCTGTGGTTTTTGTTAAGCTATATGCATTTTAGACCATTAAAATTGAATTGAATTGAATTGATCGCAAGGCAACTGTACGTACCGATGGTGTGATGTCTAGGGACATCGATGCCACTAGCGGTGTACCACAGGGTTCGGTACTTGCCCCAGGTCTTTTTAGGGGTACATCAACGACTTCCCGAAACTCGTCACTGTCAATATGTTTTTTGCGTACGATGCTAAGCTTTGATGCTAATCAAGTCAACGGTGGACTGTTCGCACTTACAGAGTGATTTGGATATATTAAAAACGGGTCTGATAGGGTGAATTATCCATTTAGCTTCAGAAGGTGCAAACTTTTGCAGATAAGTAAAGATTTCATATTTTCCTGCAACCTTGGATCCGGATAACTGAAATGGACAACAGAAGAAAAGGATCTTGTCGTTTGGATGAGTGGAACTGTGAAGGGCAGCATGCAATGCGAAGCCGTGTGCAATCGAGCTAGCCGCATGCTATGAATGCTCGACGTATTTTTGAACGTTTTTCCGTTGAAACATTCCCCGTGAACTTAAATACGTATATCAAACCAGGGCTGGATTATTCAGTGCAAGCTTAGGCACAATAGGACACCAAGCTGCTTGAGAGGATATATCACAGAGCATCTAAAATGGTGGGTTGTCTCTGAGTCCTCTCTTATGATGATCGACTGGTTCATTTAATTTGTATACACTGGCTCACAGAAGGAGTCGATTGGATTTAACCCTCGCCTAAAAAATACCTAACTCAAATTTTCATCCTCTGAGGCATTTATCTTGTTTCGGCTCAAGCCATACCACACACAGTCACACATTGGCGATGAATATTTCACATTTTCACCGAAATTATCGTCGGTTCTTCTATTCAGTGCACTTCGTTTTTTGGAACTTCTTACCGTCAGACGTTGCATAATCATCTATTGAAATGATTTTTAGGAACAAATAGAATATATTTATGCTTAGTATTTCCAACTTACAACGCGTTCATATAACTTAATTGAGCAACTTCACACGAGATTTAACGAAACGAATATTGTTCCATCATACTGAAACAATACATGGCATATTTTTCCAACTACAAAACCGCCGATGTTCCTAGTGCCTCCAATTTTGTGTATATATTTATTGTCCTTATAAGAATATCCTGCAGTGTTGTACAGCTACTAGATTTTGTACCATAAATCTCGAAACTTACCATTAAACTATTCACGTGTTTTATCATTCCCTCTCGTTCGTTTGTGCTTTTGGGTTTGTCAAACGGAAGATTGAAAAACACATTGCGCCAATCGGAACCACTCTTCTCAATGAAAAAGTCGATTACTTTCTTCGAAAGTTGCATTTTTTTCCTCAAAGCTTGATCTTCTTTACCTGTTTAAAAGGAAATGCTGATAGGTAAATGTTCAGAATTAATTCACGGTATTGACAGTTTCGTATTTGTATATCCTCAGCCATTTTAGAATACGCTGAATTTCGTTTAGAGTAAAACAGTGTTCAACTATTTACCCGCCATAGATATTCATAAACTCGCTATAAATTGCATTATATCCAGTCAAATATATATTTTGAAAATGGAAAACAGCTAATGATTAAGTAAGGAAATTTGTGATATATATTTAAGAACTTGTCCATGGGAAGCATTAGATTTATGTTTTTATTTACATCATATATATATAATAGATATTTACAATGCAGACATACCGTGATAAAGTTTTGGGGGTGCGGTGATCGAGCTTTGTTTAATAACTGGTAAATCTCGAATTGGAATGTTATGAAATATTTTCACAATGGTTCTCGGATCTGATTTTAATCTGTGTATCTGTTCCAAAATTGTCATCGCCGCTTCAATCCTTTCCAGGTTGTAACTGGTGAAAATATTATAACACTTTATTTATTATTAAATTTAATGGTGATAAAAATAGACAGAAACAAAACAGTTGCACAGAAATGTGATGTTTTGGTTACAATTGAGTTACATCAAAAAGTTTGAATATTTGCTGTTATGGGGCTGTTAATTGGTGCGAAGATCCTCTTACTTGTATGGTTCATTTCCATAGAAAATGAAAAACGATGTTTCTTTATTCAGAATTGGTTAATAGTGCTCTTAAACCTGTCAGGTAAAGGTCGTACAGCAGTGTCGTGTTACGTGAGTATTTGCCTTTTATACAGAACTAGTTTTAATGTAATCGTTTGTGGCGAAATTTTTGTAGTAATTCAAGGTATTCAAGGTATTTGACGCCGGAGACAGAATCTTTGTCAGACCATTGATAAGAAAACATACAGGACACAATAATATTAATTGTTCTAACCAATCTCGCTGTGAACTGTTAATGAGCAGACCGCTTTAGATAGTATGAATTTTGCGAAACAGGCGGAGTTATGATCAAATGATATGGACTGGATATTTATATATTTCTTTAAATGCAAGTGTTATCCAGGTCCTTCGACTTATCCATCCTCAATCCTGAACAAACTTCACTACGGAAAATATGGGATAAGTTATCGCCTCATTAACGATGTGGCATCAACCTCCAAAATAACTCACTGCAAGTAGTATTATAGTGGCAAGTTTCAGTACTGTATGCGCAAGCCAAAATCGGACTGGGTTATTCGAACTCTTAGATGCATTAAATCGTGTCAATCACGAACTGCGTTGTCACATTATTTTGCTTATGTATTTGGGAAGAGCATGAGTCCACTAACAGTGAAAACATGTAACGAGATTTGAAAGTGATTTATGTCGCTTGGGTCTGTAGGAATTATTTTCCTTTAAAATAATACCGTAATAATACCAAGCTTGAGTTTATATTCATAATCGCTGTCCATCCTGATACCGTTTTGTTTGAAACTACATAACAAACGCGCGCGAAATATGCGTGAACGTCTGACAAACCCACGTGCAGACAAACAATTAACTATAAGGTTTCGCAATGCAAAGAAATTTGAGTGCATTCGGTTAGAGTAGTTTTTGGGCAACGTTTCACTTCTGACACAGAAGCTTCGTCAGACCAAGGTTGATAGTCAGGACAGGGAACATGATTAAGTAGTAGTCAAACCACCACGACTTATTTGACCTTACCGCTAAACAGCCTATAGTACGCCTACAGTGTGTCACGTCTCGTGGGAATTACCAGGATCAGTGGTCGATTTTAGTCACAGTGTGTATCCACGTCAATCTGATACAAGTGAACACGGTCAGTTGACACAGCTGCCCACATACGTAAAAGGTTTCGGATTACTAATTTCGTTTTTTTCTCCCTTTTCGGTAAACGGCATTGCTCCAATTTATATCGAACGAGCAATACGAGGTAGAAAATTATGCGGGAATAAAAGCAATAATTGCTAGTGTTAACGCAACGCGAAGGATTCACAGGAATATATAAGTCTGTATTTCTTTACAGATTTTAATAACGAATATTTTTCTCACATTCAATTATACATTTTAGTATATACATAGAATATTTTATGCTTAGCACATCACGATACCACCATAGGTCTCCTCTGAGGTTCGACACAATTATCGTTTTTAAGCAGATCTCATCTTTCATTCATTCCCATATGGATTTTATTGTTTATCTTGCTGAACAGGTTTCCATCTTAGAGAAAATTCACGGTACATGGTGACTAAACTGGTTCTGTAATTTTCTAATGTTCTATGTGAAATAGGTTCACGGATTCTCAACCTCTATTCACCCCGATACAAATGACAACGAAGTGTATTTTTATCTCGACAGTTCACAAAAAATTCATTTATACGAAAAATATTCCACTTGTAGTGTAATAAACAACTTTGTTGCTATTCACTCAAATTATATCACCAACATAACAGATTGAAACTTGACAAGAAAGCGTTTTCTATCCGTATTGTACAATTGTCTAACATTTTACCCATACCCCCACGTAATGATATTTTGAAGATGCGAAGGGAATTCGGGATGAGTACTAGTTATAAGCTTTCGAATGATACACAGAACATCACCCTCCAACACTACACAAGAGAAGACTGTACCGAAAATACTGACGACGACAATTGCGAACTTGTAATATGTCGGGTTTCGGAACGATTGGATCAGAATGGTTCGAGCAACAACTTTTTCGGATGTATGAGAAGATGAATAACGTCAGGTGAAAATGAACCATATGCAATTTGTCCATGTCTGTCTGAGGAGCCTTGCGCGGCGAGCTTATAGTGTACAGGTTGTCACGAAATCAACGGACAAATCAAATCGAAGTGACAACAGGGAAAGGCATGTTGATGATCAGTGTTGTGGTTGTTTGTTTTGCTTACATAAGTAGGCATGTTTTTACTATTTGTGATGTGCGTAATAAAAGAGTTTGACCAATCGGTTTTTCTTTTATGCTGTGGGATTCCTGGGTGAACGCGAATAGCATTGAGCAGGTTGACCTCAGGGATGAATCGAAACATAGTCGATGTGAGATGCGTGCACACGTGGGTAACGTGGTTATTGCTGGACGGGGGGACCGAATGTTGTGATAGTTGGCCAGATGTTAATCAGCTGCCATTTCCGGCTGCTGTACCCCGTCCGCTTATATTATTGATATTTTCAAGAGCTCATTTGATGTCTACATGGACGAATAAGCCTCTTATTTGCTTAGTTATTTGAAAATATTTAATGGGACACAATTTTTCTACCCGACCAAACATACATTCTATAGATTTTTTGAAACATTTTATTGATGAAACTGCATGTTGCTGGCGTCAAGTTGAATCTATATTTCATTTGAGTGTGCGGGTAATCGCAATGATCAGACGAAAATTCCAAGCGAGTCGGATCTTGATAAGGTATGAAGTATCAGATCATCATGCGCTTATCAAGTACCTCCAATGTCGACAAATACCGAATGATGCCAAAATACCGTTTGTGGAAAGGTAGAAACAAACAGAAAACTTTAATCTTTGTTATTAAGTAAGATGCCTTGATCAAAATACGGTGAACAAGTTCAGTTTGCATTAACGCAATGTCAAAACATTTTGTTTTTCTCAAAACAGGTCAACAACTTTAGGCGCTATGGTGAAATGAATGACCCTTATCTATACCTTGTCATTCCATAGTTTATAATCATCAAAAGACTGAAATATCACAAGCAAAATGCACTGTTTACCCCAAAAATTCGTATTGTTTGGTTGATTTGAGTAACATTTTTTGCTTTTCTTCCAGTTCCGAGTTCAAGCGTTCCAGACAATGCTCATTTTGTTTGAACGCATCGAATAATATTTCGAGTTTTCTACATTTCCTTTCAGCGCTTGGCAATAAATTACGCTTAACTTCCAAAAGTTTCGCCTGCGCATCATATATTTCCGCAAAATTGATTCCTGTTAATCCAAGTGCAAATGCAATTGGACTTTTCTGGTCTTGAAATCTTTCCGAGATAAATCTTGCTCCAAGCTTCCCGTTCCTATCAAGAGGGTTTTCCTGAGATTGGCTGGTTTTAGTAGGCTTCATACTTTTCTTCCCTCTAACTTTGCGCAAATCGTCGTCCAACATTGCTAAACTCTTTCGAATCATTATATCACGCGATCGAGCCTTCAGACGCTCCTCTTCTTCCTGTTGCATCTCCAGTCGACGTTGTTTGCATTTTTCAACTATTCTATCGAAGTCGGATTCAGCCTGAGAAAATATATGGAAAATTTTGTTTATTGTAGCAACCGTTAATAATAAATACGCATCCCTCGTCTCAAAGTGAGGTGGTTGTCTGTCTTTGTCAAATCTTCGGTTGTTTAATGTAGGCGCGCATTTTTAGCATAGTTAGAATTAATTGGCCGACAAAACGCATACTCCTCAGAAACCGATTAAAACAACTTTAGTATTATATGAAGCACATGCAGATTAGAAACTTCAAATAAGCAAACAGTTATATTTGTTGGGACGAAAATATTTGTCAATCAGCAATATCAACACGATGCGGCTAATGTCACATCAGCTACTAAAATCGAGTTTGTTGTGTTACATTGTAAAGGTGCGAAGCGCATCAGCGATGAAGGCTAATCACGTGCTTTCGGATGATTTGTAGATCACCATCCTCCGGCGCAACACGAGAGCAGGAAACGCCGAAACGACCGACGACGACAATCAGGAATCCGTAATAATTCGTGCTTCAAGAAGTTTGCATGAATACGGTTCGAGGGACATCTCCGATAGAAAACGTCGCCCGCTATCGAGCGAAATTCAATACGTCAAGCTCGCTCAAATGAGCCCTGCGTGGTGAAGGCTTTACTTGAACCGGTTGGCACCGCATCGATTGAAAAATCAGATCGAAGGGACCACCGGGACTGGCATGATTCAGGTCAGTGTTGTTGTTACTCGATTTGCTTATATAAGATGGCGTGTGTTTTGTTTTTTGTCTCGTGCGTAATAAGTGCATTTGATTAATCGATTTTCTATTTTGCCAGATTCGCCCAGTTCTCACTTATGGATGTGAGACGTGGCCTGTGCGGGTGGGGGATGTGCGGAAACTGGAGGTTTTCGACCACTGTTGTCTCCGACGCATCCTCAATGTTCGATGGGATGAGCGAGTAACAAATGACGAGGTTCGCCACCGTTGTTTTGATATCTCTCGCCTTAGTTCGATATTGCGACAACACCGACTGAGATGGTTTGGCCACATCCTGAGCACTCGGACGCTGAACTAACCAGGATGACACTATCGCCGACACCCTGCGCAGAATGGCGTTGTCGTAGCGGAGGACAAGTGAAGACTTGGCTCGCCACCGTGAGATCGGACGTGGAGCTGCTTGGTCTACGATCGGTTTACGGATGGCGCACGTGGGACCGGACCTGGCTTACAATCTGCGCGGATCTCGCTTCTAACCGCCGAGCGTGGGTGGCTGCAATCCGTGACGTCAATGAAGCCGACTCATCCTCCAGGAGGAGATAGTCGCACAAAAGTAAAGTAAGTAGGTATTGTGCCTTGGGATTCGAGGATGAAAGCGATTAACGTTGGAATGGTTGACCTCAGTGATGAATTGAGACAAACTCGTCAATTTACATTGAAACGCTAAGGGATACTGCGGTTAATATTGCATCAATTGGTTTGAATTTTGTGTAAATAACGTAAGAGGCGCTTTAACTTGGAACGCGAATTGGATTCGATCGAAATGATGTAATCACATCCGACTCACTCTCACCCTGATACAATATATTGAAAAGAACCTGCCATGATACAAATTATTGTCCATTAATTAATTGGTGAAGTACTTATCTAAAATACCTTGGTTTTTAAAAATAGAAAAATCTATGATTGGCTAATGTTTAGCTTTATTTAATGCTATTTGGACCGGAGATTCAGCAGGTCTGTATCGACATCAATTCCTCATTGCCACCGTCAAATAACTGTGATCTGTATGACATTTTCAATTTGTTCACTTTTAAGTCAGTGAAATTTTAGCGGTTTGTTTATATCGATCATGCAGAAAATTCAGATTCGTTTCATGTTGTTTAGACACTGTGGAAACCTGAACTATTACATTTTTCATTCGTCGCAAATGGAATTCCTTCATTCGTGACACCTAGCATATTATTCCACCAATAAATCATTTCCTGTTCCGTAGAAGGGTGTTTTCAACGTATTCAAATTTGAACTTGCATCGCGGCTCATTATATTAGACAGGGAATTTCTAAATCCAAATTCGCGGTAATTTCTATTTATTTGAGTATAGCTATGGATTATATGCGTACGATTTTAATGTTAATGATTAATACATCATCCCAATTAAACTGATCGTAATCTGACATCTGGCTAATCACATGAAATTTGTGATAATTCAATTTCCGAGAACACTCGCAATCTAGAGCTCGTGAAACGAACAATTGGGAAAATATTGGATTTAGGTCAAAATCTGGATATACTGATGGTATGAAATTACCTCTAATTTTTGTAACATGAAACGTTTAACTTCAGCTTTCGCTTCCTCGTACGCTCTCTCCACTTCTTTCTTGGACTCTGCAGATTCGGCCAACATAGAATCAAGAGTGTGAACTCTTTCTCTCAGATTGTCGTATTCATATTGCCAATGTATCTTGCCAGCGCCCACTTTGCGAATGCGTTCGATTAATCGCCGCTGCATTTGAAATAATTTCTCGCTTAAGAGTGGTAATTTGATGAACAACTTTCGAATTGTAGCGAGATGTTACACAAGTATGACACAACAAAGATTGCAGTGGAATAAGACACATTAGGTAAATACAAGTCAAAAGTATACTCTCTCGCAAAAATGTGTAGAGTAATTTTGATGCTCACATCCCATGCATGGTTTAGGAGTGTTTGATCTCATCGACTAGAAAGAGTAAAAATAGTGAGACTGGAAACAATATTGAATAACTGAACAAGGCAATTAGCCAGAAACTTTTTTAGAGTGATATTGTGAGCGATATTATCAACAAAATTTTGTTTATTTATAAACGTTTCACTGCTTGCCCAGGAAGAATTCGATGATCACTCACTGTTTTGAGTCAGCTTAGTATGAAGCAAACTCATTAAGTTTGGCAAAAGGTGGTGAATGCAAATCACACTTATTCTAAGCGAACGGTGTTAATCCACGGAGTCTGAATATCACCGCGAAAGTTGAATGAAAGATTGTTACTTGCGAATCAGACTGTGTAATCACGTGAGACGTTGTATTCTATAAAATCATTATCCATTTGCGGTCATCGTTTGAAAAACCGCGAAAGCAAAACCTTGGACAAGATACAGGCTGTGATTTTTTTAAACAATGTTTCATCGTATGAATATTAGATACCAGCTGTTTCAAAAACACATTATGGTCATAGTTTACTGTGTTTGAGTAATCTCTGCTCTCGACTGCACTTTCTAATAAACGACACATTCAAATCGTGTTGTATGATTTTCCGGAAATGGTATTAAAGCAAGCCATTGTTCACAGTGCCTAAAAATTTTTAGGCTGATATGCAGTTTAATTATGACATTGTGTTGAGTAGAAACGCCATGTAACATTTGCTAATTATAATGGCCTATGAATCTGAAATCTGGAGTTATCTGGAAGCGCTGTAATTTTATTCGAAATCAATTTGTGCAGATACCCAAGGCTGGGTTACAATATTTATCTAATACAAACATCAACCTAACCGTAATACTGCAAGACGCTCAATGTTTCGATTTGAGTCGCTAAATATGATTCATGTTCTATGTAGTGGATCTAATCAGCATGAGACAACAATTTGAATCCGTGGTATTAGAATTATGTTAACCGGAAAGTTACTTCCTAAATAACATTCGATTAAGTTCAATGACTCCAACATCTCGTGACGGACATAATTGAAAGTGCAAGTGATTAGTTTTACGAGAATATTTGAACTAAAAGTAATGTAGTGGAGCATAGCTGGTGGTTCGGGTGGTTTGGGTAGGCTCGCTAAAACTATGCTTGTTGGTTTCGCATTATGAGTCTAAATAGATTCCCTGTACGCTGTTTTAGTGCGAAGAAAATTGGCAGACGAAGAACTCATCAATTGTATTGTTGATAGAATACGTCGCGTTATCATAAAGCGTTCAATTTCAGGTGTCTTTGTTTACTACTGTTCCACTGTTCCGGAAATCAATGTAAAGACTAGCAACATACAGTTAATAAACCTCAACAACATGGAGCATGCAGTATTGCATAATTAATGTGGAGGTGAGCCTCGCAATACTAGCTAATTTGATTAAAATATGTAGCTATACTCTGTGGTTCATCCACATAAAATGTTTCTATACCACCAGATTTAACTGCAATCTTATTTCACTGTTCAGCTTGGTTCAATGCATGAAAAGAAAGATTTCAATGAATCGGTTAAAGCAAATTTTCGGTAACATTTCGCTTCTGATACTTGTTCATTGTTGAAACTACAAAATTACTTATTCTAAGTATTTAGTGATATAGTTCCGGGAATTCAGGCTTATCACAATATGGAGAAAGTTGTAACTTATTTTTGAAGCAGTGCTCGGTTCACTGTTTCAACGCGCCTTTAACTGATGGTTTTTACATTTATAAACATGGATATGACGGATTGACAAACCTCAAAGTCTTCCGGAATCTTTTTTCAGTTGTCTTGCATTATCAAACTATTTGTCCTAAATGACGCTGTGTGCGAATATACAGCCGCATTTGGAATTTATTGTCTTCTTTATACAAGAAGCTTAAGTAGACGAATCTGCACTTTACTTTCATTGTTCACTGTGACCTTGTTTGCTAAAGTGCATTCAAAGCTTAGAGATATTCCATAATGCTATACAACAATAATGAATGAGCAAACAAATTTGAGCTTGAATGCCATTGTTACATAGGGTTCGTACAGCGAACCACGATGTTAAAACACAGAATCACATAGTGATTCCTGGTCAAACACTCAAGGCGCTCATGGATGACCAAAGTAATGTGTTGATCACATCCTCCACACTTACACATTTTTGATAAAATGCACAGCGTGGACAAAATAATGGTTACTGGTCATAATGCAAAGAAATTTGAGTGCAATCGGTTAGAGTTGTTTTCGGGTAACGTTTCACATCTGATACAGAAGCTTCGTCAGACCAAGGGTGATAGTCAGGACAGGGAACATGATTAAGTATTTGTCAACCACCACCACTTATTTGACCTTACCGATAAACGGCCTATAGTACGCCTACAGTGTGTCACGTCTCGTGGGAATGACACGGATCAGTGGTCCGTTTTCCTTACAGGGTGTATCCACATCAATCTGTTACAAGTGAACACGGTCAAGGTCAGTTGACACAGCTGTCCACATACGTAAAAGTACGTAACTAACGTGGCTAAGGCTGTTTTTTGAAGTTTTCGATTGTCCAGTGTGAAAGAGAGAGCGAGAGGATTTTCCACTACATAAAATTTGCATTTGCGGTAATCCTGGTGCAGATTGTTTTGAATTGGCGCTGATGCAGCTTATTTACATTTGCTTGTCAAATTAAGCAATGCTCCACAGAGTTCGTCTTCAACAAAATATTCAAATCTTTAGGAAATAGAATATGTTTACACGTTACCTTCTTCAGAAAGTCTTATATATCTTATATATGTATGTTTTGAACAATGTTGTGAATATCTATAATTAAAATTGCAGAAAGCAAACAGCTATAAAATACGATAGGTTATGCAATCTTATTCCGTGAAATCTAAGTTTCGGAATTCTAAACAAGTGGTACGTTTTCTGGATTATATAGTTTCCCGTACTTATTTAAGGTTAACGCTAAGCAGAATAAATTTCAGAATTACTACTAGTAGTAACAGAAAAAACAGATTCCAACGAAAATTAATTCCACGTAAGCCCTTACAATTTCTATTTTTCAATCGTAAAGAGTTCAAGATAAAAACTACAAGAAATGTGTAATAGATTCGATGAGAGTTTATAGGGGAACATGAAAATTACAGAATGAGAAAATGATTACATTTTTTCGTTAGTTGTCTCTGTGGTTACATCACATAAATTGTGGGATTACGTGACCGACTACTTATTTTGAGATTTCAAAACCTGAAGATTAGCGGTCGCTGCAACGTGCCCAAATTTATAGGAAGGAGCTATTTATTATTTAAAAAAGCGTTAAAAAGCATGTATAGTTGGCAATTTTTAATGATTAATCGTTTTGAGGCATACTGGTTTGCACTATGTTCCCGTGCGATTGACTAAAATTGTTTGGGTCAATTTTATCTAAGAGTGGCGTCATTTTCTAAAGGTTTCAACCATCCATATTTCCTGTTTCAAAGCATGTCCAAACTAAAAATACTAACCTTGACTGGAAACAATAAAGTCATGTGATTGCAATGAAGACATATAACTTCGGGTTTTGCGGCAATACATTTTACGGAAGATGCATACATACACTGTTATGATCTAATTGGGTGATTGATTGACTTAGCTAAAATTACCCAGCATTGATTTCAACTTCTAAAGTTGTGGTGAAAGGTGATTATTAGGAAACCACCAACTAAATTTTCTAAAGACGCAATCTCTGACTGTGTGGCACATTTCCCTATTACCCGCCAATGATTTCATTCATCCAATGCCGACCATAATGTACATATCGTGCTTAAAATGATAACACATGGAGCAGGGTCCTAAATTTGCCGTCTATTTTTTAGCAATCTTCCTTTTTCGGTCAGAAAGCGTTGCTTGTCTAGTGTCTGTGTGATTTCGTTTCAGCAGGTAACTTCGTGTTCCTCAGCTTGAAGAATGAGTTTCCAAATTTTAGCGAAATAATAAGTTGTTTCCTAACAGAAATCAATGGGCGTTGAACAAACCTGATCCAAACGAATGTGTTCCAAATCGTCTGAGATAGTCCAGCAGTATTCTCGGTCATACTGCAGCCATTCCGCTAGGAGGGTACAAATTTGTCCGATACGCCGTAGGGCGTTTGGAATTAGAAGTAAGAAGCAAGCTTGCTGTAGTGAAATGATATGAAGAATTCGTTTTATTTCATGAAAAAATTCACGCGTTCAAGAAAAATATTTCTAGCTCTTTACTTGGTAATTCTGTTATGCATTTATAAAGTGCTACTCGATGGTTACAGAAAAGACGATTCGGTGTTCTCAGAAGTAATTGGAATGAAGTACCAGTTCAAATATCAAATTTTAGTTTCTCATGTTGTATGCTCAGTGGAATGAACGGGTTCGATGAAATTTCCGGGTAAAAAGAAGTTTGATGAAAACGAAATAATTGTAATGGATGCGGTTTCAAGGAGGATATCAATCGAGAGTTCTATGAACGCTAACAAATATGGTCGTTGTCGTGACTCATTAGAAAAGATGAAGAAGACGAATAAAAATAAAATGGCTTTATTCGTTAACATGATATTCAGGAAGGCAGCAATAGGTATGTATAAAAAATGTTCGATTAACTTGTTTCTCATTCCTTTTAACGGATGTTGGATGAAACTGCAAACGATTGGTAAATCGAGC
>JACCGJ010022588.1:0-11830 GCA_013407085.1 Atriophallophorus winterbourni
TCGTCATCATCCGATTCAGTCTCATTGCTGTTGCTTGGCTGTTCATCAATGATTCCAGCCTTAGTGAAAGCTCGGACAACAGTAGAGACCGATACTTTAGCCCAGGCGTCGACGATCCATTGGCAGACAGTGGCGTAACTAGCCCGGCGTTGCCTACCTGTCTTGGAAAATGTGTGCTCACCTTCTGTCATCCATTGCTCCCATGCGGCTCGCAATTTAGCCTTGAACGCCCTATTGACTCCAATATCTAGCGTTTGGAGTTCTTTGGTCAATCCTCCAGGAATGATGGCCAGCTCCGAATGGGTTTTCTTCACTTGACTTTTGACAGTTTCAGTGAGATGAGCGCGCCTAGAGTCGTAGATCAATAAGGCCGTAGAAGTGTGGAAAAAGCCATCCGGCCTCCTGACATATACTTCTCTCAGCCACTCACTTATTTTCTCTTCGTCCATCCAGCCTTTCGGATTGACCTTAACAATGATTCTAACAGGAAACGTTTCTTTTGGCAAAGTCTTCCTCTTAAAAATGACCATGGGTGGTAGTCTCTGACCATTAGCCGGGCAACCAAGAACGACAGTGAAGGAAGATTTCTCATTCCCTGTGGTGCGTATAGATACAGTAGACGTCCCTGTTTTTTTCTACGGTACGGTTCATGGGGATGTCAAAGGTTAGAGGGACCTCATCCATGTTTGTGATGTGGTCAGAATGGATCTTCTTTTCTATGATCTTGTCCTTGCAGTAAGTGCGGAAGATAGCTAGCCTTTCATTGTAATCCTTTGGCAGTTGCTGCGAAGTGGTAGTTCTTGTGCGGATGGAGAGATGACGCCTTTTCATAAAACGGAAGCAACAAGAAGGACCTCCTTGAAATTCGTCTATCTTCATATCACGTGCCATCGCTGTTGCCTTAAGTCGAATGGAGATTGTAGTGACACTTCTACCTGCTCTTCTCTGTTCAGTAATCCACTGCTCAATTTTGTCCTCTAATTGTGGCCATCTTGCCTTGTTCCCTCGGAAACTCTTCTTCGTCTTCTTTACTTGAAGCAGGTCATCTTCTTGTTTCCTCCACTTCCGTACCATTGATTCATTAATGTTGAATTGTTTCGCAGCTGCTCTATTCCCATGTTGTACTGCGCGGCTGATGGCCTTGAGTTTGAAATCCGCATCGTGAGCATGTCTCTTAACAGGTGCCATTTGGGAGTCTTTAATTACCGGATGTTTAAGCACCGTACGTACCAGGAATAGTGGTTTCGGTAAGTGAAAGAGTTTCATTTTAATCGCTGAATAGTTTCATGTTGATCTGTTGTTGATTGTTTGACTCTGACCCCAAAACAAGTCTGTCTAGACAGCATAGAAAGCTGACTCCACGACCAACAGTGATTATTCTTCTACAATCAAGGGGAGTGACATCGTCACTTACCAAAGTCGTAATAAAACATTTTGACAGATTTTTCATCGCAGTGTGAACATACACTATTCATGCATACGGCGCACCGGAATATAAGGCTCACTGCTTATTTTTCGTACAAATTAGTGTTTTTATGTGCGCCTTATAGTCCGAAAAATACGGTAAATGTTTCTAATCACATCGGTTTGTTTTAATGTTAACGTTTTCGTAGCCATGTTGTTGGTGTGGCCTCCTTCGATCACGCGATAGTTACATGCTTCGCAGCTATTCGAGTCACTTAACAGTCCGATTCAGGGGTTAAAATCTCCCTCGCAGAGCTGACAGCGATAGGCAGCACTCGGTTGACCGGTGTCAGTTGCACCGTGCATCCCAGAGCTGTATCTGGTCTTGCCCAGTTTGGGCAAGACACTTTTCACATTCCCTCTAAAATGACCGGTCAAAAGCAAATTCTTCTCAACTCGTAGGTTGATGCTGAGCGCTTTTATATCTTTGTTACAAACGTATTTGTACCTGAAGTGTGGTCTGCCCATAGTTCGACTTCTTGCTTTAAACTCACCAGAGAATAGATCATTTGGAATACGACTATTTGCCATTCGGTATAAATGACCCAGTCAGCGTAGGCGTAGCTGTCGTAGTAGGATGAACATGTTTTAGATAGCACTTCAGAATTCCTAGCACTAATTGGTCGCTAACCCAGAATCCAATCTTTCATCTGTATCAAAGCTCCAGATCACCAATCCCCTTCGGTTTATGATCCAGGCAAAATAATGTGAGGTTTGAATGCTGGCTGTGGACAAAAAGGAAGTGTAAATCACATGCTTAAACCTGCGCATTTCGGGCATAGAAATGCAATAATTACATTATCTGTCGTAAGAATTTTTTTAATGTGTAATGGTCAGCTCTTCAGCCAACCCTTTTTCACAACCTGGTGTTGCGAGAAAGCAGTTAGAGAGCTTATATATTTAAAAATTGACTACTTTTTTGCGGAAGTAGTGTGAAGGATAGTTCTAACTTTGATTTGAAAGGTGATACATAATTTATTGCAGAGATAAGGTTTCATTCGAGCCACTGCTAATCACATTAGCATAACTCACCATTAGATTGCCGATTCACATTGTGCATCCACTCAACCGATAAATGAGGTTTTGGAGTGCTCCCATCGTCTACAATTACACCCCATCTCAGTCTTTGCCTCTCTACATCTCTTTGTTCTCCAGCATCATGTAGAAATATCAAAATTATGTTCAATGAGCCTTGCAACACTGGGGAATTAGTAAACAACATTTCATTTGAAAACCACATGCCTTCAGTTTGGCATACTTGACATTTGGATATTCGAATCATTGGCAAATGCTTTACGCAAACTCAATCACACCCATTCGGTCTAATTTTCATTAGGTTTCAAAGCTATAATTTCGACTTTCCGTTGAACTGAATTGACTGAACAGCTCAAGGTGTTTAAACTGCCCAATATTTGCAATGAATGGTGTAGCAGTATCGCTTATTAGAAACAGCTTGATGTAATTGAATGATATGAAGTTAAACAACACGATGTTGAGCGATGCTTAGAACGTGAAAAAACGGAACAAACCCTTGCAATTTATGTTGTCAGTTTTGTTCGAGCCAAGGTGCTTTCTGAAAAACATTTGAGTCATTGGTAGATGTAATGAGACATGATTGAGACCAATCGATCAATGATCGCCATGCACATGAATTTCGAAAGCAATCGTGTCGAGCAGTTTTTGGGTAATGCTTCGCCACTGATAAAGACGCTTCTGAGAATACGTTTATTATTATTATTTTCAAAATAGTGGATTTAAAAATCCTAATGGATTTACTGTTACTTCTTTAAATGAGTTCCGTACAGTACAAAATCGTGAAAAAGAATAATTTTCTCACCTCCGTTGGTTAATGAAAACCATGGATTTATATCATCGCTGAGAAGCTGTTGGACTAAGTTCATTGTTTGTTATTAAATCCTCCGAGACAACATTAGAACGGCAGCATGTATCGAATACTTAACTACCACACAACCATAAAAAAAGTAAAATCCTAAAGAGTGGGCAAGGGTGGGACTTAAATAGCCGCGGATTTTCTAGAAGAGTAAGCACAAACAAACTAGGATGATGTTTCCGCCTCTTCGAATACAACATGCATTCAATTAAGTTTCGTGAACGAATTGAGCTACATCAGCACGGCAGCTTCATTTTGGCTTTCACTGCCATGCATTATAACATGCTCTCCTTGTCATCCACATTTGACATAATACAAGGTTGTTATTAAAAAATGAATGTGAAATATAATTTTGTGGAAAACTTAATGTTTATGGATTTGAACGGTGGTCCTAAATTAAACGCTTGTGCTCATAACCTCTACATTCCATAATTGAGAGATATTCTCATTAGCAGAATTTTAATCACGTCGTAGCTGATTCCGCCTAATTCTCGGATGTCCTCACGTTGAGGACAACGTGGAATTATCACAGTCGATACAAGGATTAAAACAATTGGCACATCAAACCGTTATAAATATGAGTTGTTTCATAAATTCTGCAAACAGCTGTTTATCACTGTCGAGGACTGTGTACTCTTAAAAATTTTAATTCTCACTCGAATCAAACTGATATGAAAAAGCGGATTTGTCTACCAAACATTCTGTCCGTACACGCACGTGTTACATAACATTGAAAACGTTTCGGATTTAAACATAGACTGCTTGTAAAAGCATTTTAGCAGACATATATTCCGGACAACAATCTTTGTGCTCTTTTTCTTGCGAATGAGAACGTTATGCAGCACTCGGTTGAAGACGGACAGACTGAATCGATTCGTCGCACGACAAATTGTTCACACTGCCAGCCTTCCTGTCGAAGAAGGTTTCACATTCCACGCTGGTTGTCCAACACGTCTTATTTGATTTATGACAAAACTAGTGGAATCATCACTTATATCCTGCTCTTTCTACTTTTGTATGGTCTAGCATTTTGTTGGAACCAAGATATTGCTGCGCCTCCCGTGTGTCGCCAGATGGCGGTACCCCTTCTCCCCACCAATCCAAACATGACCGCGAATTTGGAACCAAAGTTCTTTGGAGCCATACCCCACAACACTACCGTTCCATTTGGACATGAGCTCGCTTTAGAGTGTAAAAACGGAGAGGCTTTGAGTATTTTGATGTTCTTCGCTTCAGCCATGGCACTCGGCGCATTGGTGGAAATGATACATATACCAGGATTGGTTGGTAAGATCACTGTAATTGTGAATGTGAGGCGGGTTAAAATTGTTCACGTATAATGACGTATGAAATTGAAACACTTTCTATTTATTTTTTCGCGATGAACAAAATCCTTTTATTTTAATTTTCAGAGGTACCCATCCCTTCAGTTAAATGTCGAAATTTTTAATAGATTGATAATAAAATTAAAGATGATATTCCGAGAGTACTAGTGACGAAATTTGGCTTGCGAATTCCGGGTTAGTTTTTGCAATATTTCAATGAAATCTTGGGCATATTTGGAGATTTTCACGTAGTAGAGTGAGTTACCGTAACGTTCGTGCATTAAACTCGTCCGGAAAACAATGACATAATCGTAAAACTTTCCGATAAGTCTTATTTGAAAGATCGTTTGAAAATGACGACAGTATGTTTTGGGTGATTGTTTACCTGAATATGTTGTCAATGATTTTCTTTGTATATGTATTACCATTTCAATATTCGATACAAATTTCAATTATCCCACAATCACCAGATTCATGAGTCTGGTGATCTTACGTGAATATCAAACATGTTGTTATAACGTTCGCTATACGTTTCACGTATACTAAGCTTGAATAACCACGGGAGTGGTTTCTAACCGCTAAGCTGATTAAACCACATTTCTAAAATGATTTATTCCTTCGTTTTAAAGTCCCACCTGTCTGATCGTGCCAATTAGGCGCGTCACCGCCGGTAAATGGGTTCTTTTGGAGCAGTACGCTAGTACATTGCGGACGACGCTGGTGAATCGAACGGTTAAACACTTAAAGATGCTTTTGTTTACTCACCTCGCTCATTTAATTGATACGATTGTTTGGTTCTGAACATGAAATGATTTCTCGGTTAATAGCCAGGATCCTTAAAAGATAGACCAGGATCAATTGCTCCATGAACTGGTGATATCGTCGCAACGACATATACGAACCCCATTAATGTGTATCGAAGCGCATATTATGCATTCCGTCTACTGGTAGGTCGACGCCAATTTGTAACCGATCGATATTTCTAAGATCACGGCGCCTAAAGCTGCTGAGGGTATACTAAACGAAAATTCCAATGATTGTCAACACTCATGAAATGTCTGAACTCTAAAGAATGATGATCGGTTTGCAGAAACAGCCTAAAGGCAATCGGTTATGGAAAGTGATGCAAATATATATGTTATTTTCTCATAGCTTACTAAATTTCGTGTTTAACATACCTCGTTGTGGATGGGATGTGAGCAGAACCTTGCATTGATCAATCATTAAGCGGCTCGAGCGATTGACCCGGAATCACTTTGTGATTTGTATTTGACAAAATGGTTCTTTGTAAAAGCCTGTTTAACATAGAGTTAAACGAAAGACTTTGCTTGACATTTTACCACGGTTTCAAGGCTTGCCGAAACGATTTTCAGTGTCTACACCTAATAAATGCAAACAGAGAGAACACGGTTATGGTGTATAATTGTGGGCGTAACTAAGGTTGGTCGAATCAACTGTATATCCAACAATGGCATACAAACCTAACGTGTTTCCATGTGTTTCTACTGTTTCAAGCAATGTGGCCCTATCGTACTGTTCTACCTGATGAGCGCAAACAGCACGAAAATGGTAGTGAGATGGGTGATGAAATGCTAGCAAAGTAAGCACAAGTGACTTTATTATTTCTCAATGCCATGTTACCAGGGTTCGGATAACGAACCCATCGATCGTTCAAACACAGACTCAAAAGTGATTCTTGGTCAAGCACTCAAGGTCATGTACGAACCCTATGCCAACAGTGGCATTCAAGTTAACCTGATGTTTTACCATTTTACCCACTTTTACTTGTGAAACAACATTATCTGACAATCAAGTGGGATTATGTCAGTTTATCGGTTTTTCCACCTTAATAACCAAAACGTTGTGATTATAACATTGTTTTCCTCAGGCATGATGCTTGCTGGTATAATACTGAAAAACGTTGGAATCGCAATAGCTGCTGAACCAATTTATCACGCAAATCATTTGATCAACGGTTCTTTTCCACTCTATGCATTAACAAACCCTTGTCCCGGTGGTGAGCCGCTTGGCCCGTTTGACCTGGATAATCCTCTGCTACAGTTTGCAGCCCTGCTACACCTCAGTCCAAGCGTCTCAAGTCAGATACGACGTGTTGTGTTGGCTACCATTGTGTTTCGTGCCGGTCTCGGGTTGGATCCAGTCAAGTTAAAGAAAGTGTACGTCTCGGTTCTCGGTCTTGCATCGATTCCGAACACATGCGAAGCTCTAATTCTGATGGTAGTTTCACGTTACATATTTAACTGGCCGTGGGTTTGGGGTGCGATATTTGGGTGAGTGAATGGTTGCCTTAAACGCAAACTGACATGTTGATTATTTTGTGTAACAATACATTGCGGCTCTAGATCTGGCTTGTAAAAACGTGTGACCCGAGGGTACACATGGCCCTTGCATGCGATATAAACTACCATTGTTTACGTTTAAATGTCAAAAATGCAATTATATTAAGTTAACTTACTAGCCTGGCTCGATGACATGCATAATACATCAATGCAGTTATTATTATTATTATTGACTAAAATGTTTCCATTAAGTTTACCGTCTTCCTCGGACGTTTCGCTATGTCCTCCCATATGCACATGTTGCCGTATGTCTTTCAATTATCGTGTATAAAATGCTAAAAGGGTCATGATTATCTGGCTGTGTAGATTAACCTCACGTATTTGGTGGCTCGTCCCATGTTCAGCAATATCAGTGTGAATAATTAATCAATCCGAAAAGTAGAGAGAAAATGCTGTGATGAATTCTATGCCGAGAGTAGCTTGAATTCGTTAAACATTTAAAATGGCACTTCATATGAAGAAGTTGTTAGTTGATGTTGGTACAATAATGTGAATACGGTCGATATCTACACTGCAAATATATTTCAAACACATGATAATTCCGTAACGTAAAATGTTTAATTGTTATAAACTGTTTGCGTTGGATGTAATAATGCCCCCGCAGCGACCGCAGAAACGTTTCTACTTATTAAATCATAAAAGTTGACCCGCGCAATGTGATACATGTTTATAAACTGCACAGGAGTTCGGCCAATGGCATCTTGCCCTGGTTTGTACGGTTATATGCACTACCTGTTCGACAATCACCTTTTATCTGATGTCGATGTGTGATATGCTGAACTGCTGAAAACAGAGCGCGATCTTTGTCAGATAGAAGATGTCGCATTGCCCAATGGTGGCAGTCATGCACACGTTATCCCATTTTGTAAACTCGATGTAGAGGTAACGATAAATGTTTGTGACCGATAATTATGAAAAAAGAAAGTTTGTAATGAATTGGTGAGAGTAGTTTATTGTTAACGTTTCGCTTCTGACTCAGAAGCTTCGTCAGACCAAGGGTGTCGGTACGAACAGAGATCAAGTTTAAATTTCGTTCACCTGACTAATCCTGAGCTGATTAAGAACTGCACAGCCCATGGTGGGTTCTGCGCTCGTTAAGATAGACAGGAGCGGTCAATATCCACTGACGCACCGCCACCCATACGTGCCGTATAATCCCGCAATTGTTTTGGTCTTGGCAGGTGTGAATGACATCTGCTGACCGATTAGCTCGATTGAGTACTCGGTGCGCACACTAGGGGTCACGCACGTTAATGTTTATCCGCTGCAGAACCGGACGCCAGTTTGTGGAGCTATCAGCCCCATCCACCGTATTGACTGCATTCTTACCAGACAATAACGAATGTCACTTTTTTGGAGCGAAGCGAAGTGCGAAGCGAATTTTTCAAATGCCCTAACTTCCCTTCGCAATGGAGAATAGTATCAAAGCGAATATCCGAAGTGCACTTCGCCATAACGAATATTAGCGAATAATCTTCGCTCAACTTCGATGTCCCCCAAAAACTTCGTTTTCGACAAAAAACGTTGCTATAAATTGCTATAATTCGCTAATATTCGTTTAAATTCGCTATTCTTCGTTGAAATAAAACGAATTCCGAAATAAATTATTTTTTGACCATAAAAGAACTTTTATTTGACAAGGGAGGACTTTTTCATGAGCTTTGGCATTGGAAATATACAAAACCTTCATCTCAAAGGCAATTAGGCTCCTCCTCTGACTCGGTATCTGAGACCGGGGTTCTGGACCTGGTGCCCGAACTGGTCCGGCTGCCTCCAGTCAGAGGGGAGTAGGCCCCCGCCGTGAGCTCCTGGGTGTCGACAAACTCGACATCCTCAAGGTTGGCCTCAGGGTCATCCTGGTCTTTGAGCTGCTGCTGACTCTGAGTGCTGGTACCTTCGCCATTGGTGAACTCCTGGATGCGGAGCTTCATCCTCTTCATGTAGGGGAGCACTCTCTCGTAATTGTCATGAATGTAGACGAGCTCCCGGACCCTCTCGTTGTTCAGAAGTCTTCGAGTGGGCTTGGTCACGAGTCCAGCTTCCGAGAAGACCCTCTCTGATGAGGCCGAGGTAGCCCGGATGGCGTAGACCATGCTAAAAGAAAATGAGACAGGTTGAGTATTTTGTATTAGGTTCCAGGGGGTCCATGGGTGCAAAAGTTGAACTACTATTTCGAAGTATAGCAATACTATATCAAAGTATAGCAATACTACTTCTAAGAATAGAAAATAATATATCGAAGTATAGCGAATAATATCGAAGTATGGCGAAGTTTAGCGAATATTATAGCGAAGTATGGCGAATAACGAGAATAAATTATAATCCAACGGAAAATAAGTGACCTTCAACTTTGAAACAACTTACTGGGCGACTTTGGCGAGTAGAGGGAGCTTCTTGGCCTTCATCTTCCAGTACTGGAGCACGTCGATGTCCACCTTTTCCAGGGGAGACGCCATCCATTCATTCATCTCCTTGACATATGAAGGAACTGGGGCTGGTTGAGACTGGGACTGGGACTGGTCGACGCTGCCAAAGGCCAATTCCGGATCAAGATCAAGGTCATGGTGCTCTCGGAGAATACCTTCAAGATCTTGGCAAGCGGGTTCCGGCATCCGAATGGATGGTGGGGCGGCTGGGCCAAGTTGACCAAGAGCACCTCCAACCACGCACGCAAAATAAACAAACGCCCAGGCAATGCGGCAAGCACCCACGCAGAGCGGCAAACATCCAAGCAAATCAAAACACCCACGCCCTTCGCATCTGGCCACACACCCACGCGAATACATTTAAAATATTAAAGTACAAAAAAGTACAACCCTTTGTCTACTGACGGTAACTCTAGTTACCACCTCAAATGTTAGCTTATAGCAATTAAACAAGCAGTCGGTTGCTCAGAAGCTTACGTCGGTACCTTCAGTCACTATCGGAGTGCACTTGTCTGGCGGTGTCTGTCATCTGATCCTCGCAGGACTCTTTTTAGAACCAGTCGAGTGTCAACAAGTGTCAACATCAAAAACAATTGCCGTAGACAAAGGGTTAAAATATTAAAGTACAAAAATGAACACTTCGCTTTTAGCGAAGACTTCGCTAATATTCGTTTACGGCGAAGTTTGAACTTGCACTTCGTTTTAAGCGAAGCGAAGTATATCGAATTTTTAGCGAAGTTTTATTTTGCCCTTCGCCATGGCGATAGCGAAGCGAATATTCAACAATATTCGCTTCGCTTCGCAACTTCACTTTGCTTTTAATCCCAAAGGTTTTGAGCAGCTTTGTAGTTAACTCGTCTGGTCCTGGAGATTTCTTTACTTTTAATTTTTTAACAGCTGCGCTATCACCCTCGGAGTAATCAATACTTCACTCAAGGTCAAGTCGAACGATTGGTTCCTGATTAGGCTCCGTTGGTGTCGGCGCAAAAACTCCGGCAGTATATTCTGCTAACAGGTCAGGGATCTGATTAATGGATTATGTGAAATACTGTTTTAATATTCGTTCTATCGTTCACGAGTCTATATAAGTTATTCGGATTCTGGTGCATCTGAGAAATCAATTGCGATTGGATAGCTAGTTTGTCATCTCGAATTAAGCTGATTATTTGTTTCGCATTTGTGTAAGTTGTGTCAATAAACCAGCCGTGTTGGTCAACTTGTGACACTCTAATGCCAAAGCCCTTTGTTTCATCCACTTTTTAGTCCTGCTTCGGTTTACTCGAGGTTTATGTCGCCGAGATTGTATTGATAAGAAAAGCCAAGGTCACGACCGATCTGATTGATCTTCGATTTTTTAGTCCTGCTTCGAATTAAAAATTTATTACGTTGAGATGTTTTCTTCAAAACAATGATTGAATTTTCTCACAATATAGATTGCAGGTGCTGCAAGAGAGAACGCCAATGACTATCCGGATCGGAGTAATCCATTTGTGAGAAACTAATGTAACTCTGCACACAGAGCACGGTTGTTCACTATTCTGACGCATTTAGTTCGGTCAGTGTTGCGCCCAGCGCTACAAACGTACTGCAATTCTAGGACAAAGTGATCGCTTCATCCGATTTATAAACAATATTCTTTACAGCTGTAGGATCCTATGTAATTAGTAGGTCCAAGGTAGACGGCTGGTCTGTTCCCTTCATACAAGCAAAGCCAAAACGTGGTTATATAGGGGTGCGTAATTCAAGATGGCTTGAATTTCATATTCAAGTGTCTCTGATGGATTATCATCTCGACTATAGAGCATGGGAAAGTTGAAATCCTCCATTATTAGTATTTGAGTATTTTATTGCGTTGTTACATAGAGCAAAGCATTAATCAGTTTATTGTTTAGGTGGAGAGTTGCAGTAGGATAACGATTGATCACTCCAATAACGCATTGGTAAACTGAAGTAAGAGTCAGAGAGCACCGACATATTTAAGTGATATCAAGGGTCTTTCATAGCTCTACAGATAAACGACTGCTTTGAGTAGAGTGCTGTTACTGAGCCATCACCTAAACTGTGACACCAGAATAGAGGCATACTGGGCCAAGTGGGTTCATTATCAGACAAGGAGGCATTGAACCACGTTTCTGTTATCGCAACTATGTCTTGCGCCGTTTCATTACAAATCTCGGACAATTCGATTTATTTGTTGAAAAGGCTGTTTGCGTTTGTATAGATACACTTAATTTCATTTTTCGTGAATAATGTCGGGGTGTAAACCGAAGTTATTGGTCCGGCTTCTCTGGAGTCGGTCTTAACAAGTAGGGATGAATCATGTGGTATGTGACAAGGCGTTGAACAATGTGATGCAGGATGCCT
>JACCGJ010022590.1:0-22866 GCA_013407085.1 Atriophallophorus winterbourni
ATATATATATATATATATATTGAGAATTCATGTGAAATTTCTTGTTGCATACACTGGAATTCAAGGAGGCGTACAGTGGATGTGGAAAAGCTCAAAGTGGGTGTGGTTTTGTTGAAGACACTGAGCACTACTTTCTGGTTCACCTTCGCTATTGGATTCTTACTTCGTATCGGTTCCGATGCTCTAGCATTTGTTCAGCCTTTGTTGATTAAGTGAGTAACATGAGGACCTGCAAATTGTAATTTTCCAAATTTTTAGTTTTACATTTCCCCAGTTATGCCACTTCGAAATCAGGCGTCCATAACTTTTCATTAGATATTTAGTATCGATTAGATGCGTCATCATTAGTGAACCTTGTATGGTTACGTTTTTCTTAAGAATGACTCTCGTGGCGAATTCGTACAATGAATATGATGAAGATTGGCTGAATGTCGCATTTCATCGTAAGCTTGGAAAAATTAGTGAAAAATTCTTCTGTAAGAATTACAGCTACTTGAATTATATCTATATTAGGGAAAAAGGAAAGTTTAATGTAAATTTCTTACTACATTCGGAATGCAGTTGCAGTAAAGATAGTAATCTATTCAACCTCTAATACAAGTCTCACATGTAACTTGACGAATTATTTTCGTATGCTATTCAAGGTAATTCAAAGTAATTCAAAGTTTTAATGGTCCAACAAGCAAATGCTTTACAGTAACCATAGATTAAAAATAGAAAATGCATAAAAACAACACAAATGTTTTATCACTATCGAAAGTCAGCTTGTGTATTCTGGTGCGAGGTTGGATTTGCTCAACATATACATGTCAAGTTCAGCCTTGACATGTTAAGGCTTGATGTACGAATAATATGTTCATTGGAACTGACTATTTTTCTTCTTTTGTAATGGAATTTTTAATACAATGAAATCATTATTCACCTATTTCGAATGGTGTACCCGATAAAAATAACTCGATGCCTTCGAAATTATCAACAACTAATCCTTTTGATATGTTTGTCAATTTTCAATTACAGAATTCAAACTCGTAAAATTTTGAAATAATCATACTATAAAAGCTCCTTATTGTTTGTCGTTGATAGTATTGGCGGTTATAATCGTATTGTTCACACACAGCTCACTCACTTATTGAAATATCGCTGCTCAATTACATGGAAATCCAATCGCATCTACACAAAAGCTTTTTTTATTTTGATCTGTGTTTGTAATATGCGAAAGGAATTTGGCCAACCAAATTCAGTAGGCAATTGGGTTCTATGATTAGAATGTGATATATCAAGCGTTAAACCAACATTTTTACCACTTTGATCTATATATTTCTGCATTCAAAGCATAAGGCATTTGAAGGAAACACGTTCAAGCACTACAAAAATTCATGTTACAACTCTTAGAAAATCCCAATTTTCTGTATCCATAAAATGTTAGGGCTAAGATACCGGGTTTTGAAAGACAATCAAGCGAGTTGTCCGTTTCTAGAGGTTCGGGTTCATGACTTGGAAATATTTTAAATAAGTTCTGTTTTCAACTCTCATTTACTAATTGACTTTCAGTAAATTTCATCACCAGTATTCTTATAACAATGGCATTTAATACGAATAAAGCGGCCTAATAATTTACTATAACACGAAACAAATGATGTGTTGTGATGGTATGGAGGTAGGCACTATCGTTTGGGTTATGTAATAAATTTGCATTGTAAACACAGATTTCCACTGACCAAATGAATTCCTGTGTATACCTATTATTTTAATCACACAAAATTACGGGCGATATGTTTTCAAAATTTGTAACAGACAACCGTGATTTCCGATCAAATCCAGAACATTTCAGTACGAGTGATGGATTGATGAGGTACTAAGCGAGTATTTTCGGCATATGCATAATCTAGGTTGATATTCTCCCCATTTGTTCCATTAGCACTTACACCATAAATTTAATTTCAATGTCAAGCTACTAAGGCCCTTAGGTCCGGTCTTTATTACCATAAAGCGATATCCGTGAATGGATTTGATCAACTGGACAAGGTGCAACGATTTCGCAGTTATATTTCGAATAATTTCGGTACGGTAGATTATTAGATTTGGATAATGTTTCTAATTTAAAATGGCATCTCGATTAGAACTAGAAACCGTATGTAATGATGGGAATCGAGAAAAGCACACCGCGATGTTACACTACATAGATTTCCGCGAAATATGAGCTTTAGTAGGCGGAAAATATTGAAAGTTTCGTTTTTCTCATGCATTGGGCGCAAATTCACAAATTCAAGATCCATCAATCAAAATGTAATAATACAATTGTGCTGCTCACATCCCCACGCCACAATCGGTTTCGTGGTGTTTAGCATCAACAGGTAGAGTGAGTATGTTCAGTTTCAATGAGCCTTGAAATGGAACAAATTATGTTACACCAAGTCAAACATAAGCGGCTCTCGAGAATCATATTTCAATTTATTAGATAATTAATGTCCTAATCTCACAAAAAGTTTTAAATATATCATTCTCTTCAAAATTATTTGAAGGCATCAATGATTTGATTAAAATGAGTAGATTATGTGCTTGAAGACACACACAAAATTCTTATCTTACAGATATTCTTACAGATATTTAGACAGACAAACACGTTAACCGGCGGACGCATAATTTTGTGCTCTGATACTTTTAAACACTCGTCACTCGCTGATCATATTTGGATTATTCTTACACCATTCGATTTCGCTTGAAGAGATCTATTGGGTTCAATCAGTTCTAGTGTCCTGTGATCAATATTTCGGAAGTTACTATTTTTCACATCACCGTGGAAATTGTGTGTGCAAGCAAAATTTGTTGTCGCTGTTTTGACTCGGTCAGGACCGATATCTTTCGGAAGACGTTCTTCTGCTGTATTCAACAAGCCGTGCCTCATTTGTGCGAGATCAAATCTACGGTCACCACAACTGTTTTACTTGGTAATTTGCATCCAATACATTTCGATACGTTCCCACGCGAACCTTGCAAATTTCATCTCTCAACCGTGAACCGATCGATACGCGCCTAGGTGTTTCAGTGGAAGCTATCAACACCCACATTCAACGATCAGACGACCTTGGCTAGACAACCTCAACAGCTATCGGATGTCTAGATCTACGAAAACTACGTGTCAACTTTGCAGAAAGGGGGTCAGTGTGAAATCGAAAGTAGTCATGTGTTATATGTGCTTTACTAAGATCCACACTAATTGCGATAAACTTTTGACTAACGAGACAGTAGTCATAATTAATTATCCTGAAATTCCAAGTGTATGTTTTGTGCAGCGTCTGTAGAACAAAGCCGTTAAACGGCGCTGGGATCAATGTATCACAACCAGGAGATCTAGAGAATCTCATCAAATACTTAGAGAACTGTTCCGAAAAATTCGAGGAAACATTTAAGTTGATAGTAATTGCCCAGAATAACTCACTGAAAAATGAAACCAATATTAACCGAACGCTACATTCCGTAACTCCACAAGTTGCTCCGTTACATAAAGAGAATTTGCGGGAGGCTGAACAGTTTGGTGATGCAAAAGCTAGCTGCCACTCAGATGTTATTCACATTAGAAAGTCGAAGGGGCGTGTACTGGCTGTCCACCAGCAGAATTCCTGTACTTCAAAAACTAATACTGAAATGAAAACAACTTTGATGAATCTCAGTGTAATTTGCACCAATGTACCTGAGACATCAGGGACACTTTTCTAGAGTGGAAGAACTCACGACATTGAACAATGGTACCAGCTGTGTTCAGTTATGGATATGAGCTCGATACTGCCTCAATCAATAACCTGCCTAAGTCGGCACCCTAATTCTCCTCATCTCGACAAACCACGTTTATAGAGAATAATTTTCAAAAGCCGAAAAGAGATGGAAGACGTTTTTCTAAACTCTTATTTGCTCCGTACATGTTCACATACTAAATGTCGCATACATGCTGATATTCCGTAGTGGGAGAGGAAAGGTAATTTAAACAATGAGAGCAAATCTGACCAACGCGGTGTTGTTTTTCTTGGTGTTCCCGAAAAAACTAACACCAGCTTCGGGAAGTGAAATACAGCACGATTAAAAACAGTGGTTCTACATTGCCGACATCATCGGAGCTCACGAGTCAGTGGTGGTGGACACTTTTAGAATACCTCGGTCACCAAACTATAAAGGTGACGGGCCAAAACCTCTGAAAGTAACATTTTTAACGAAAGGTATGATGGAATCAATTAGGGCTAACTGGAAAGGATGTCAGAATGAGTGATCACAGACTTTCTTCGCCTTCTAACGAACCACGGCTTTTACAATCAGACGAGACTCCGATTAGAAACACTGTAGCAATCCCAAAAGACGACCGATGTCCGATTCTCGAAGGGTCGGACTAATAGACGAGCTTTCAGCTCCATCACTGTATACGAAAACCACAATCAATTGCCTATATACAAACGCACAATGCCTGTTAAACAAACAAGCTAAACTGAAGGATCTCAGCAATCAGCACTCACTCGACGTCATAGCAATAACTGAGACATGGTTTCAACCTCACGTGACCGATAGCGAGCTCTCTATTCCAAACATGACCTGTGTTTCGGAGAGACCGCTTAAGAACAGATGGTGGAGTAGCTGTTTACCACCATGAACGTTTATACTGTCCGGTAGTTACAGACACTGAACTCGACCTGGAAGACAGTATATGGTGCAACTAGAAGCTCGAATCAGTCGACAGTTGCATCGTTGGTGTAGTTTACCTTTCACCATCATCATTGGATGCGTATAACGAAAAACTCTCGAAAGCAATGCAGTACGCCGGAAAACAGCGCAATTCGCAATTGCTGATTATGGGAGACTCCAATCTGCCTCAACAATATAACCGAGTAGATCATCCACCCCTATCACTAGACTACAAATTTCGCGAACTGTTCGATTACATCCCTTTGTATAATCATGTTTTCGATTATACACGACAACGAAATTTCCAACAGACTTCTGTTCTAGACTTGGTCTTAACCTCCGAAGCCACAGCCGTTGAAGATGTTCAGCATCACGCTCCCCTGGGTCGAAGCGACCACCTCGTTCTGCTATTTCAATATGTGTGCAACGCCAGTAGAATTGGAAAGCAAACAAAACGAAATAGAATAGTGGATTACATTGGTTTAATGGAAACACTGGTAGTGTTTGATGAACATAATATAAATTTCAGTGATCCGGACTCGCATTGCACAACCCTGACGGATTACAACATCAACATGATACATTTCAATTCTGAATATGTTCCGAAACATAATAGCAAAGAACGACACTTCAGAATTCGCAGTAGGACTAGAAAATGGTTGACAAAGCGAAATTTGGCATGGGCTATTCACAGGGTTGCCAGAACGAATTCGACGTGGGCAAACTTTCGCGAATTGCGAAATCAAGTCACAAATCTCATCCGAGAGGACAAAAAATATCACCAGCTTCTGCTAGCGGTAAGAATGCAGCGAAATTCCAAACTGCTTTATCGAACTGTTAACAACGCTACGAAGCTGAAACCCGGAGTATTTCCGATCATGACAGATAACGGACTAACTGATTCTGTGCTGGAAACCGCTAACGCTCTAGCCATTTTTTATTCACGAGTTTTCGCCCCAAAGGATGAATTACAACGGTCAGAATTGTCAGCACCAATGGTGCCGGAGACTATACGCGATGTATGCATCAGTTCGGAAATAGTACAGCACCACCTACGTAAGTTGAATATCAGCAAGTCCTCGGGAGCTGAAGGAATCACACCTGCAATCCTAAAGTTATGCGGCAGTCAATTGTGCGAACCACTATGTGATTTATTTAATCACTCATTGAGGGAGGGTGTTGTACCTAATGACTGGAAGAGAGGAATCATAACACCCATCTACAAAGGTGGAACTCGTTCTGACCCAGCAAATTACCGCCCTGTTACACTCCTTCCAGTGATCTCAAAAGTTATGGAGCGAATTGTGTGCGAAAGAATTGTGAGTCATCTCGAAGCCCAAAACTTGCTGTCCAGAGAGCAACATGGATTTAGGAAGTCTCGTTCTTGCTTGACTAACCTACTGGAGACACTGCATGACTGGACGCAGGCAGTGGATAATGGTGGTTGCGTGCATGCGTGTTACTTGGACATATCAAAGGCGTTTGATCGCGTGGACCATTCTATACTCCTGAGCAAGCTGCACGATGTTGGTATTAATGGGTGCCTTCTTACCTGGCTGAGAAGTTACCTTCTTGATCGCAAGGCAACTGTACGTATCGATGGTGTGATGTCTGGGGAAATCGAAGCCACTAGCGGTGTCCCACAAGGTTCGGTACTTGGTCCGCTTCTCTTTTTGGTCTACATCAACGACCTTCCGAAACTTGTCACAGCCAAAATGGTTCTCTTTGCGGATGATGTTAAAGTTTCGATGCGAATCACGTCAAGCGTGGACTGTTTGCGCTTACAAAGCGATTTGGATGTATTGAACAGCTGGTCGGAGCGAAACAAACTTCCATTCAACTTCCGAAAGTGTAAAATGTTGCAAATAGGCAAAGATTTCCCATTCTCATACAACCTTGGATCAAACCAACTGGAATGGACAACCAAAGAAAAAGACCTCGGTGTATGGATTAGTGGAAGTCTTAAGAATAGCATGCAATGCGAAGCAGTGTACAACCGAGCTAGCCGCATGCTAGGTATGCTTCGGCGGATTTTCGGACATTTTTCCCGTGAATCATTCCCATGCTCATAAATACGTATATTAACCCGGTGATGGATTACTCAGTGCAAGCTTGGTCACCGTGGCTACAAAAGGACATCAAGCTGCTCGAGAGGATTTATCACAGAGCAACTAAAATGGTTGGCTGCCTCCGCAAACTACCATATGAGAATCGACTTGAACATCTTAAGTTGGATACTGCTTCGTAGACGGGTTAGATTTGAACTAATCCAAACGTACAAAATAATGAACTCAAAGGCGCACCCTCTGAGGCATCTATTTCGCCTCTTGTCAAGCCATGTCACACGTACTCACCCATTGGCATTTGATATTCCATATTCCCACCGGAACTGCCGTCGGTTCTTCTATTTGGTGCGGGTTTGTTTCTCATGGAACTCCCTACAGTCAGATGTTGTCCAATCATGTAGTGAAAGGATTTTCAGGAACAAATTGGATATATTTATGCGTAGTAATTCCACCCTACATCCCGTTTATATGACATGATCTTTTTCCAAACGAATAATTTTTTCATCATACAGCGACAATACATTACATTTTTGTAACTACAAAACTTTCGATTTTCCTAATGTCTCAATTTATTTGGTATATATATATATATTGTCCTTATACGAATTGTACAGCTACGAGCTTTTTTAAACCATAAATTCTTGAATCTTAAATCTTGAATCTTATCTGAATTAAAACTGTTATTTTTTTGAAAATAAATCTTGAATTCCCTAAAGACCTACGTAATATCTAACACACAGTTTCTAACTATTATTCCTTTGATGCCCAACGTAAGGTGTTGCTCACATCCCCCCCACATATACATCACTACCGGTTCCTAGCTGTTTGCCGTCATCATTTGAAGACAGTAAGATTTAGTAAAGTGAGCCCTGTAACAGTGGAAAATTAGTAAACAAATTTAGACTTTGAAGCCACTGATAACAGGGTTCGTCCAACAAAGCAAAATCGTCAAATACAGACTCACATATTGATACCTGGTAAAGCATCCGAGGGGCATATGAATGCGGAAATGTAAGCGGCACCTCAATTCGGTCATCCATATTCGCATTGAGTGCTTGACCAAGAATCATTATTAAATTGTGTTTGAACACCGTGATTCGTTGTACGAACCCTATTAACAGTGGCTTCAAAGTCTTAATTTGATTTCTTTCAATGCATTTCCTAACCAGAGAGCTGATCACTTTCGTGGAAAACAGTCAAGTTGATCCTACAAACGGGACGCGCTTTGAGCAATTCGAATGGCATGGCTACTTTTTCGCTTGTACGCTGCCGTTGGTTGGCATCGTGAAGACGATTTTGTACCAAAATCAGTTTCATTATGCTTACAAATTAGGAATGGATTTGAGAACCGCTGTAACGGGTATGATATATCGAAAGGTAAGCTACTCAATTCAATTAATGGAACTATTCTCTATGATGTTGAATATATATATATTATGATGCGCAATTTAATTGTCCCTTTAAAGTTTCATTTATGCTAAGGTCCGTTTCCTTTGGGCGTTAAAATTTTAAAAATTTGTCAGTTGAAGCAGAAAACTAACATCACTGGTTTCCCGCATTGGGTTATTATTATTAGTTTGTAAGATATCGTATAAGACCACCACTAATATACCAAATTTACTCTCGTGGTGTCCATCTATACATTTATTTGTCAGAAACAAAATATTAACGAATTATCTCTTCCAAATTTCTATCACATATTTGAAATTGTTTCACTGAATATTTCTTTGGCATTTAAAACTCTAACAACCTTACACAGGCTCTCCGTTTGTCCAGTGGCGCGAGACAGCTTGCCACTGTTGGCGAGATTGTGAATCTCATGTCAATCGACGCTGCCCGCTTAGAGGAAGCTGCCACTTTCATACACATGGCATGGTCCACACCTATTGTGATTACAATCTCCCTTGGGCTGATATACCTGCAGCTTGGTTGGTCTGCGATGGCTGGACTTTGCTTCGCTGTCCTGCTTATTCCGATCAACGTGACAATAGCCAATAGATGCAAAGTCCTGCAGGTAAGCTAAACTGCATGTCACTGTGATGGATACGTTAAATAATGATGAATCAAATAGTGTTGTAAATGAGTATGCTTTAGAATTACACTGCAAGACATGACGATTAACATCTATTGCGAATTTCTACTTTCGATGGTTTTTACTTTGTGTATATTTTGAGAAACTTTCCGTTTCGTATAGACAATGCACCGGGGATATGTTAACTTTGATAATGCAATGAATAAATGTGCGAAGGTTATCAACGATTGGTAAACTGGTTCATTGATAAAAGCTTGTGATCAATTGAGCGATCACCGTTATGAAAATAAATGGCTGGTAATCGGTTAGGGAAAGTTTCGATTCAATTTTAGCTTCTAATATGTCCAACCCAGGGTGATACCCAACAACGGTATTGTGAGTTGGTTTTACTCAATTCACCACATGTAACGGAATTTACCATTCATTATACTATAGGATTCCCAAGAATGTCATAGATAGGGCAAGTATGGTTTTTCAATTCGCCATAGAATTAAAAATATTTCAATTCAAGCGAGTGCGATTTATTTCATTGAATATTGAATATATATCTAACGTTGAAGGCTGTTTGTGCATAGTACTACACGTGAAAAGACGACAAATTGGCTAACTGGCCTCGAAATATACTTCAGAGTTTAGAGTTTTCTTTCTTAAGTAAATTGCCGTGGTTGGCAAAGTGTCCCTAAATCATTCACTTTGCCTACTTTTAATATTAGTCCTGTCGAGCTCCGGATTTAAAACTCCTCAAACTGTTTGTCATGAAATTTTATTTGATTACCCGTATTGCATATATATATCGTTTTGTTTTGCAAGCAAATTTCGCGTGATAATTCTTTATTGATGTATTTGGTCTTCTAGATGCAATTGATGCAGATAAAAGATGAACGTATTAAACTGTTGGATCAAACGTTTAGCGGAATCAAAGTTCTCAAGATGTACGCATGGGAACCAGCATTTCAACAGCGGCTGTCCGAGTTCAGAAATAATGAAGTTAGACTTCTTCGGCGAATCGCGTACTTGCGTTCTGTGTCTACAGTGTCGGCTTTCTGTGCTCCATTATTAGTACGTGCAAATTGATTTTAAGATCAAACTTGATGTGTATAGCTGCATTTCTATTTTAATTGTGAGATAACAATATCAACCCTTACAATAACACGTTTCAAAATAAAATGATGGAATTTGATCCTTTATTGTTAAAGAAAATTAAAAGGTTCCCTAATGGTGCACCAAAAATAACAAAAGTTTATCAAACATTGCTGCTTACCAGGAACAAATAAATATTTTCTTGAGATCCGTTGCCGTCTACACAGGTAGCTGACATGGAGCTGCTGTAAATAAGTGAACATTTTTATTCTCCTCACAGTTGAATAATCCTGCAATAGTGAGTTATAGTAACCACCGGGAAGATGGAGTTTCTGAAATCTGAAGATTATCTTATGAATTTGATGCTATTGTTATATTTGGCCTTCTTCGGTTGATGACATAAATAGATGTTCTTCGAAAGCTTACTATGATCTCATGCTTCATAACATTTCAAAATTCTAAACATAAGGACTTGGTTGGAACAGGCTCTACCACAGTGTTTACAGATATAGACAATGCTTTGTTGCTCGGCGGCGTTCGCATGCCGTTGACGTGATCTGTGAAGGGCTAGTTTATTTCGTATAGTAGGATTAATTAAAAGCTTTTTCTTATAAATTCCAAAAGGATTTGTTGATCATGTGTTGACTTCCCAGAGTTTAACTTCCTGCTTCTAACTTTTCATATATTAGATTCTTTCGAATATGAATGTTTTTTATTTTATAGATATGATGCTGCGCATTTGAATGTAATTGCTTTATGTGAACACCGATGGAGCCCTCTGCTTCTGCTAATCTGTCAATGCATGATGTGTTTGCAATGCAGCGAATGATCCATAAATGCTACGTTTTCTACTATTAATTGTTTTTGTCTTGATAGTTCTAATTCATCAGAATGTATCGATGCGATCATTATTTATGTCATTAGTTTTTACCATTCGGTCAACGATCGGCCGCATTATTATCCGATTTTTTCAGGACAAAATTGCAGTTGCTCTACAAATCCGCTTATCAATCTTCGTATTTAGTGACAGTTTATCCACAATAGTTGAAGCAAGATATGTGAAATGGTGTACCGGTTAATGTTAACAGTTTTCAACAATGTGGATGGGAGCCAACGCGGTCCATCTAACCAAGGAATTTAGTTTGTTCATAGTGATTGCTTACTCAAATTTTCGATCGCTTACGTCAGCAAATGTATAGAAAATGCCGTACATCGTGGAAGCAAGAGCTCATTATGGTTTCAAGCGTTAGTGAAATTCTAAGACATTTTGTTGTTCATCCTGAGTGAACCATTAATGTCCTAACGAGTTTAAACGGACTTGTATAGTAGCTATATGTTCGGGGGTTTCCAAGGGCGCTAACATCATAATCTACTTAAATAATAGAAACAACCTATAATAGCAAATGCTTTTCCAGAGAATTTTCAACGAATTTTCGACGAAGCTCAACTGTACTATGTTATCTTGCAGCAGCACATTTAGATTAGAGTAAACTCCATCAGCTTATTCCAGTAGACACACTCGTGAAATGTTAGCAAACAATTTACCGAGAAAATTTGGGTGTCACCCTTATTCTTATATAGCATGATGAACTTGGCGTCCCTCGTCTCTTGTGACAAAGCAGCATTTTTTAACCATGAATGAATTCAAAGGATATGTTTTTAGTGTAGATTGGATTTCAGATACTGGTATACTGTAATTTCCGTAACATTCTTTGATAAAAAGCCACTTTTCAGAGTGTTAAACCGATGTTCATCACAAATAGATACATATGCAACCTTTGTGAATTTTAGATGTTTAGTTTCGATTTTCTTCAACAAAATTTGTTGATATTTCTAATTCCGAAAACTTATTACGGAATCATATGGTTGATCGCATTTTTGATCGATTTTTAACTGTATAACAATCTTTTAGACTTTGAGCTCTAATTGACTATGGATAACGTCGCGTTACAATTTTTTATTCGACTACCAAACTCAGATCTCACTCGCAACTTTTGGCGCATATGTTCTTTCATCGACCCAGAACGTGCTGGATGCGAAACAAGCTTTCGTCTCCTTGTCCTTGTTCAACATCCTCGTTTTTCCATTATCTATATTACCCAATGTAGTGGCTGTCACGGTTCAGACAAGCATTTCGTTGAAGCGTATCCAGAGATTTCTGCTGCTTCCGGAGCTTGAACATCCAGCATTGGAATCGTCTGCAGAATGTGCAGCAAACCAACGACATCACGAAGGAGGTATGTTTTACTGACCATTTTAGAAGCATGAGATGTATGGTCTAATATTGTTGGATTGACTATCTAAAAGAAACCTTGCTGTCTATATGACTTGCAATTACATTCCAGTACTGACCTCTAATGCTACTATTTCAAGTCAAAAAGACTCCATAAGAGATTTCCGAAACGGTCAATGTTACGTGTTGAAACACGTACATGTTGCAGTTATTAAATGATGACTGTATTGCCCACTGAATACAGCTTTACTAGCAAGCAAATATTTATGAATACATTTAAGGGAACTTCGGGCTTCATATTTGTGTTATTTATCATTTTTATGTCTTGTGGTTGACCGAAAATGTTTCGCCATTAATCCGTAAAGTACATGAGTTATATATTTTAATATTGTCGATTAACCCGGAATGATCGTTAACTGAACAAACAAAGTCACCATATTAAGTGACAATGACAATTAAACTCCTTTTCCGTCAACTATTTTCAGATTTATTTTCATATGTGTGGGTTCCATGTTTTTAATACATGCAATATTAGGATACATGTTTTTTCATAGTACAGTTTGTTTTATCATCGTGAACTTCCTTTATTCTCAATCGAGATTTCGCCATTCGAATAAAGGATGGAACCTTTGGATGGAGTAATGAATCGATTTTATTTAAAAAGTGAGTAATCCGTGTATTTACTAAGTTTGATGGATTATGTTTTGCGTTTATTAAACTTTTCCTCTATTCCTCCATCGTTCTCTTTGATGTAGACTGATGAAAATTTGCATTTTCGCATTTTAGCTTGGATTTTACGGTACCCAAAGGGCAGTTCCTTATGATTGTTGGTCCGGTGGGCTGCGGCAAATCATCTCTTTTGTCGTGCATCCTCAAAGAGATGCACTGTTTCACAGGAGAAGTGGCAGTCAACGTGAGTATCATTCCTGAAGTCGCTTCCAGCACTGTTTCGATCGCACGTTCATTATTTTGTCAACTGTATGTAGTGCTCAAAGTGTTGAATTGAGGTCACATTCAATCACTGGTAAGCTGGTGCCTATGTAAACCTCAACGATGGTTTAGCTAAATTTAAGAGGCTTAACATGAACTAATTTATTTAAAGAATTGTTCATTGCAGGTTATCCACGGTATGTCAATTTTGGAGCAATCTAACATATAAGTCATGTGCAAAAAAACACTTCATTTATAATTGAATCCTACTTGATACCCGAAAGGAATTGTAAATTCGTTTTTAGGGTAAAGACAACAAAAAATAGTTTATTCAAAAAATGCATAATTCATATTGTGCTGAGTTTTGTCTTCTTTTTATTGAAGCCAACTATTTGGATCGCTAGCAGTTTCTTTGACTAATATGAGCTGCTTCATTAGAACAGAGTTCTAATCGATGACATATTTTTCCAACGACTTATTGTTGAAAATTGGCTGTTACGTATATTGTAATGCACCGTGATAACATTTAAGTAAATAATGAGTCAACGGCATGAAGAGAGTTTTCGGTTTCTCAATGCACCTATGCTCGAACATATAGTCTATACGTTTTGTGTATATTTGTAAGTGCGTATTAGAAAAACGAGAGCAAGATGGCGTTTAATGCTTAGCAAAGTCGAGAAAAAGGCTATCAAAATTTGATGCAAATTTACCTCATATAATATTATATTCAAACACTTTAACGGGCGGACGCATAATTTTGTGCTCTGATACTTTTGAACATTACTCGTCACTCGCTGATCCTATTTGGATTATTTTTACGCCATTCAATTTCGCTTGAAGAGATCTATTGGATTCAATCAGTTCTAGTGTCATGTGATCAATATTTCCACATACCGTGGAAATTGTGTGCGCGAGCAAAATTTGTTGTCGCTGTATTGATTTGGTCGGGACCGATATCGTTCGGAAGACATTCTTCTGCTGAATTCAACAAGCTGTGCCTCATTTGTGCGAGATCAAATCTACAGACACCACGACTGTTTTATTCGGTAATTTTCATCCAATATATTGCAATACGTTCCCATTTGAACCTCGCAAATTTCATCTCTCAACCGTGAACTGATCGATACGCGCCTAGGTGTTTCAGTGGTAGCTATCAACACCCACAATAAACGATCAGACGACCTTGGCCAGACAACCTCAACAGCTACGAAAACTATGTGTCAACTTTGCAGAAAGGGGGTCAGTGTGAAATCGAAAGTAGTCATGTGTTATATGTGCTTTACTAAGATCCACACTAATTGCGATAAACTTTTGACTAACGAGGCAGTAGTCATAATTAATTATCCTGAAATTCCAAGTGTATGTTGTGTGCAGCGTCTGTAGAACAAAGCCGTTAAACGGCGCTGGGATCAATGTATCACAACCAGGAGATCTAGAGAATCGCATCAAATACTTAGAGAACTGTTCCCAAAAATTCGAGGAATTATTGAAGTCGATAGTAATTGCCCAGAATAACTCACTGAAAAATGAAACCAATATTAACCGAACGCTACATTCCGTAACTCCACAAGTTGCTCCGTTACATAAAGAGAATTTGCGGGAGGCTGAACAGTTTGGTGATGCAAAAGCTAGCTGCCACTCAGATGTTATTCACATTAGAAAGTCGAAGGGGCGTGTACTGACTGTTCACCAGCAGAATTCAAAAACTAATACTGAAATGAAAACAACTTTGATGAATCTCAGTGTAATTTGCACCAATGTACCTGAGATATCAGGGACACTTTTCTAGAGTGGAAGAACTCACGACATTGAACAATGGTACCAGCTGCGTTCAATTATGGATATGAGCTCGATACTGCCTCAATCAATAACCTGCCTAAGTCGGCACCCTAATTCTCCTCATCTCGACAAACCACGTTTATTGAGAATAATTTTCAAAAGCCAAAAAGAGATGGAAGACGTTTTTCTAAACTCTTATTTGCTCCGTACATGTTCACATACTAAATGTCGCATACATGCTGATATTCCGTAGTGGGAGAGGAAAGGTAATTTAAACAATGCGAACAAATCTGACCAACGCGGTGTTGTTCTTCTTGGTGTTCCCGAAAAAACGAACACCAGCTCCGGGAAGTGAAATACAGCACGATTAAAAACAGTGGTTCTACATTGCCGACATCATCGGAGCTCACGAGTCAGTGGTGATGGACACTTTTAGAATACCTCGGTCACCAAACTATAAAGGTGACGGGCCAAAACCTCTGAAAGTAACATTTTTAACGAAAGGTATGATGGAATCAATTAGGGCTAACTGGAAAGGATGTCAGAATGAGTGATCACAGACTTTCTTCGCCTTCTAACGAACCACGGCTTTTACAATCAGACGAGACTCCGATTAGAAACACTGTAGCAATCCCAAAAGACGACCGATGTCCGATTCTCGAAGGGTCGGACTAATAGACGAGCTTTCAGCTCCATCACTGTATACGAAAACCACAATCAATTGCCTATATACAAACGCACAATGCCTGTTAAACAAACAAGCTAAACTGAAGGATCTCAGCAATCAGCACTCACTCGACGTCATAGCAATAACTGAGACATGGTTTCAACCTCACGTGACCGATAGCGAGCTCTCTATTCCAAACATGACCTGTGTTTCGGAGAGACCGCTTAAGAACAGATGGTGGAGTAGCTGTTTACCACCATGAACGTTTATACTGTCCGGTAGTTACAGACACTGAACTCGACCTGGAAGACAGTATATGGTGCAACTAGAAGCTCGAATCAGTCGACAGTTGCATCGTTGGTGTAGTTTACCTTTCACCATCATCATTGGATGCGTATAACGAAAAACTCTCGAAAGCAATGCAGTACGCCGGAAAACAGCGCAATTCGCAATTGCTGATTATGGGAGACTCCAATCTGCCTCAACAATATAACCGAGTAGATCATCCACCCCTATCACTAGACTACAAATTTCGCGAACTGTTCGATTACATCCCTTTGTATAATCATGTTTTCGATTATACACGACAACGAAATTTCCAACAGACTTCTGTTCTAGACTTGGTCTTAACCTCCGAAGCCACAGCCGTTGAAGATGTTCAGCATCACGCTCCCCTGGGTCGAAGCGACCACCTCGTTCTGCTATTTCAATATGTGTGCAACGCCAGTAGAATTGGAAAGCAAACAAAACGAAATAGAATAGTGGATTACATTGGTTTAATGGAAACACTGGTAGTGTTTGATGAACATAATATAAATTTCAGTGATCCGGACTCGCATTGCACAACCCTGACGGATTACAACATCAACATGATACATTTCAATTCTGAATATGTTCCGAAACATAATAGCAAAGAACGACACTTCAGAATTCGCAGTAGGACTAGAAAATGGTTGACAAAGCGAAATTTGGCATGGGCTATTCACAGGGTTGCCAGAACGAATTCGACGTGGGCAAACTTTCGCGAATTGCGAAATCAAGTCACAAATCTCATCCGAGAGGACAAAAAATATCACCAGCTTCTGCTAGCGGTAAGAATGCAGCGAAATACCAAACTGCTTTATCGAACTGTTAACAACGCTACGAAGCTGAAACCCGGAGTATTTCCGATCATGACAGATAACGGACTAACTGATTCTGTGCTGGAAACCGCTAACGCTCTAGCCATTTTTTATTCACGAGTTTTCACCCCAAAGGATGAATTACAACGGTCAGAATTGTCAGCACCAATTGTGCCGGAGACTATATGCATCAGTTCGGAAATAGTACAGCACCACCTACGTAAGTTAAATATCACCAAGTCCTCGGGAGCTGAAGGAATCACACCTGCAATCCTAAAGTTATGCGGCAGTCAATTGTGCGAACCACTATGTGATTTATTTAATCACTCCCTGAGGGAGGGTGTTGTACCTAATGACTGGAAGAGAGGAATCATAACACCCATCTACAAAAGTGGAACTCGTTCTGACCCAGCAAATTACCGCCCTGTTACACTCCTTCCAGTGATCTCAAAAGTTATGGAGCGAATTGTGTGCGAAAGAATTGTGATTCATCTCGAAGCCCAAAACTTGCTGTCCAGAAAGCAACATGGATTTAGGAAGTCTCGTTCTTGCTTGACTAACCTACTGGAGACACTGCATGACTGGACGCAGGCAGTGGATAATGGTGGTTGCGTGCATGCGTGTTACTTGGACATATCAAAGGCGTTTGATCGCGTGGACCATTCTATACTCCTGAGCAAGCTGCACGATGTTGGTATTAATGGGTGCCTTCTTAGCTGGCTGAGAAGTTACCTTCTTGATCGCAAGGCAACTGTACGTATCGATGGTGTGATGTCATGAGGAAATCGAAGCCACTAGCGGTGTCCAACAAGGTTCGGTACTTGGTCCGCTTCTGTTTTTGGTCTACATCAACGACCTTCCGAAACTTGTCACAGCCAAAATGGTTCTCTTTGCGGATGATGTTAGAGTTTGGATGCGAATCACGTCAAGCGTGGACTGTTTGCGCTTACAAAGCGATTTGGATGTATTGAACAGCTGGTCGGAGCGAAGTAAACTTCCATTCAACTTCCGAAAGTGTAAAATGTTGCAAATAGGTAAAGATTTCCCATTCTCATACAACCTTGGATCAAACCAACTGGAATATACAACCAAAGAAAAAGACCTCGGCGTATGGATTAGTGGAAGTCTTAAGAATAGCATACAATGCGAAGCAGTGTACAACCGAGCTAGCCGCATGCTAGGTATGCTTCGACGGATTTTCGGACATTTTTCCCGTGAATGATTCTCCATGCTCATAAATACGTAGATTAACCCGGTGATGGATTACTCAGTGCAACCTTGGTCACTGTGGCTACAAAAGGACATCAAGCTGCTCGAGAGGATTTATCACAGAGCAACTAAAATGGTTGGCTGCCTCCGCAAACTACCATATGAGAATCGACTTGAACATCTTAATTTGGATACACTGCTTCGCAGACGGGTTAGATTTGATCTAATCCTAACGTACAAAATAATGAACTCAAAGGCGCACCCTCTGAGGCATCTATTTCGCCTCCGGTCAAGCCATGTCACACGTACTCACCCATTGGCATTTGATATTCCACATTCCCACCGGAACTCCCGTCGGTTCTTCTATTCGGTGCGCGTTTGTTTCTTATGGAACTCCCTACCGTCGGATGTTGTCCAATCATCTAGTGAAAGGATTTTCAGGCACAAATTGAATATATTTATGCGTAGTAATTCCACCCTACATCCCGTTTATATAACATGATCTTTTTCCAAACGAATATATATTTTTTCATCATACAGCGACAATACATGACATTTTTGTAACTACAAAACTGTCGATCTTCATAATGACTCAATTTATTTTGTATATATATTTATTGTCCTTATACGAATATCCTGTGGTGTTGTACAGCTACGAGCTTTTTTAAACCATAAATACTTGAATCTTAAATCTTAAATCTTATCTGAATTGAAACTGTTATTTTGTTGAAAATAAATCTTGAATTCCCTGAAGACCTACGTAATATCTAACACACAATTTCTAACTATTATTCCTTTGATGCCCAACGTAAGGTGTTGCTCACATCCCCCACACTTATACATCACTACCGGTTCCTGGCTGTTTGCCGTCATCATTTGAAGACAGTAAGATTTGGTAAAGTGAGCCATGTAACAGTGAAAAATTAGTGAACAAAGTTAGACTTTGAATCCATGGTTAACAGGGTTCGTTCAACAAACAAAGATCGTTAAACACAAAATCACATATTGATACCTAGTAAAGCATCCGAGGTGCATATGGATGTGGGGGATATAAGGAACACCTCAATTCGGTCATCCATATGCGCCTCGAGTGCTTGACCATGAATCATTATTTAATTCTGTGTCTAAACATTGTGACTTGTTGTACGAACTCTATTAAAAGTGGCTTTCAATTCTTAATTGAATTCCTTTCAATGCATTCCCGAATGCTAATCAGAGAGCTGATCACTTTCGTGGAAAACAGTCAAGTTGATCCGACAAACGGGACGCGCTCTGAGCAATTCGAATGGCATGGCTACTTTTTCGCTTGTACGCTGCCGTTGGTTGGCATCGTCAAGACGATTTTGTACCAAAATCAGTTTCATTATGCTTACAAATTAGGAATGGATTTGCGAACCGCTGTGACGGGTATGATATATCGAAAGGTAAGCTACTTAATTCAATTTATGGAACTATTCTCCAAGATGATGAATATATAGATTATGATGCGCAATTTAATTGTCCATTTGAAGTTTCATTTAAGCTAAAATCCGTTTTCTTTGGGCGTTGAAATTTTAAAAATTTGTCAGTTGAAGCAGAAAACTAACATCACTTGTTTCCTGCAGTAGGTTATTATTATTAGTTTGTAAGATATCGTATAAGACCACCACTAATATACCAAATTTACTCTCGTGGTGTACATCTATACATTTATTGGCCAGAAACAAAATATTAACGAATTATCTCTTCCAAATTTCTATCACATATTTGAAATTGTTTCACTGAATGTTTCTTTGGCATTTAAAACTCTAACAACCTTACACAGGCTCTCCGTTTGTCCAGTGGTGCGAGACAGCTTGCCACTGTTGGCGAGATTGTGAATCTCATGTCAATCGACGCTGCCCGCTTAGAGGAAGCTGCCACTTTCATACACATGGCATGGTCCACACCTATTGTGATTACAATCTCCCTGGGGCTGATATACCTGCAGCTTGGTTGGTCTGCGATGGCTGGACTTTGTCTCGCTGTCCTGCTTATTCCGATCAACGTGACAATAGCCAATAGATGCAAAGTCCTGCAGGTAAGCTAAACTGCATGTCACTGTGTTTGATATGTTGAATAATGATGAATCAAATAGTGTTGTAATTGAGTATGCTTTAGAATTACACTATGAGACATAAAGAATAACATCAATTGCGAATTTCTACTTTGGATAGTTTTAACTTTGTGTATATTTTAAAAAATTTCCGTTTCGTATAGACAATGCACCGAGGATATGTTAACTTTGATAATCTGATGAATTAATGTGCGAAGATTATCAACGATTGGTAAACTGGTTCATTGATAAAAGATTGTGACCAACTGAGCGATCAGGGTTTTGAAAATAAATGCGCTAGTAATCGGTTAGGGAAGGTTTCGATTCAAATTTAGCTTCTAATATGTCCAACCCAGGCTGATACTCAACAACGGTATTGTGAGTTGGTTTTACTCAATTCACCACATGTAACGGAATTTACCATTCATTATCCTATCGGAATCCCAAGAATGTCTAAGAAAGGAAGTACGGTTTTTCATTTCGCCATAGAATTAAAAATATTTCAATTCAAGCGAGTGCGATTTATTTCATTGAATATTGAATATATATCTAACCTTGAAGGCTGTTTGTGCCTAGTGCTACACATTAAAAGACGACAAATTGGCCAACTGGCTTTGAAGTATATTTCAGAGTTTAGGTTTTCCATGCTTAAGTAAATTGCCGTGGTTGTAAAAGTGTCCCTAAATCATTAACTTTGCCTACCGTTATTAATAGTCCTGTTGAGCTCCAGATTTAAATCTCCTCAAACTGTTTGTCATCAAATTTTATTTGATTACCCGTATTATATATATATATATATATATATATATATATATCGTTTTGCATTGCAAGCACATTTTGCGTGATAATCCTTCATTGAATTATTTGGTCTTCTAGATGCAATTGATGCAGATAAAAGATGAACGTATTAAACTGTTGGATCAAACGTTTAGCGGAATCAAAGTTCTCAAGATGTACGCATGGGAACCAGCATTTCAACAGCGGCTGTCCGAGTTCAGAAATAATGAAGTTAGACTTCTTCGGCGAATCGCGTACTTGCGTTCTGTGTCTACAGTGTCGGCTTTCTGTGCTCCATTATTAGTACGTGCAAATTGATTTTAAGATCAAACTTGATGTGTATAGCTGCATTTAGATTGTAATTGTGAGATAACGATATCAACCCTTACAATGACACGTTTCAAAATAAAATGATGGAATTTGATCCTTTATTGTTAAAGAAAATTAAAAGGTTTCCTAATGGTGAACCACAAATAACAAAAGTTTATCAAAAAATGCAGCTTACCACAAACAAATGAATATTTTCTCGAGAACCGTTGCCGTCTACCCAGGTAGCTGACATGGATCTGCTGTAAATGAGTGAACATTTTTATTTGCCTCACTTTTGAATAATCCTGCAATCGTGAGTCATAGTAACCACCGGGAAGACGGAGTTTCTAGAATCTAAAGAATGTCATATGAATTTGATGCTATTGTTATATTTGGCCTTTTTCGGTTGATGACATAAAAAGATGTTCTTCGAAAGCTTACTATGATCTCATGCTTCATAAAATTTCAAAATACTAAACATAAGGACTAGGTGGAACAGGCTCGACCGCATTGTTTACAGATATAGACAATGTTCTGTTGCTCGGAGGCGTTCGCATGCCGTTGACGTGATCTGTGAAGGGCTAGTTTATTTCGTATCGTAGGATTAATTAAAAGCTTTTTCATATAAATTCCGAAAGGATTTGTTGATCATGTGTTGACTTCCCAGAGTATAACTTCCTGCTTCTAACTTTTCATAGATTAGATTCTTTCGAATAGGAATGTTTTTTTATTTTATAGATATGATGCTGCGCATTTGAATGCAATTGCTTTATATGAATACCGATATAGCCCTCTGCTTCTGCTAATTTGTCAATGCATGATGTGTTTGATATGCAGCGAATGATCCGTAAATGCTACGTATTCTACTATTCATTGTTTTTGTCTTGATAGTTCTAATTCATCAGAGTGTATCGATGCGATCATTATTTATGTCAATAGTTTTTACCATTCGGTCAACGATCGGCCGCATTATTATCCGATTTTTTCAGGACAAAATTGCAGTTGCTCTACAAATCCGCTTATCAATCTTCGTATTTAGTGACAGTTTATCCACAATAGTTGAAGCAATATATGTGAAATGGTGTACCGGTTAATGTTAACAGTTTTTCTATAATGTGGATGGGAGCCAACGCGGTCCATTAACCAAGGAATTTATTTTGTTCATAGTGATTGCTTACTCAAATTTTCGATCGCTTACGTCAGCAAATGTATAGAAAATGCCGTACATCGTGGGAGCAAGAGCTCGTTATTGTTTCAAGCTTCAGTGAAATTCTAAGAGATATTGTTGTTCATCCTGAGTGAACCATTATTGTCATAACGTGTTTAAACGGACTTGGGTAGTAGCATATATTCCTGTGGTTCCAAGTGTGCTAACGTCATAACCTACTCGAATAATAGAAACAAACTATAATAATAATAATAAACAACCTATAATAATAAAATTGTCATCAAATATCCGTCACGGCGAAGCTCAAGTGTACTATTTTATCATGAAGCAGATACATTAAGATTAGAGTAAACTCCATCAGCTTATTCCTATCGACACATTGTCAAATGTTAGCAAAACAATTACCGAGAAAATTTGTATATGACTGATGCAGTCGTCTCTTTCACCCTTATTCTTATATAGCATGATGATCTTGGCGTCCCTCGTCTCTTGTGACAAAGCAGCATTTTTTAACCATGAATGAATTCAAAGGATATTTTATAGTGTAGATTGGATTTCCGATACAGGTATAATTTCGTATTCTTAAGGTTTTTTTCTTAACATACTTTGATAACCCACCCCTACTCAGGGTGGTAACCAGATGTTCATCACAAATAGATACATATGTAGCTTTTCTGAAATTTAGCAGGTGTTTAGTTTCGATTTTCTTCGACAAAAATTTGTTTATATTTCTAATTTCAAAATCTTATTACG
>JACCGJ010022592.1:0-21750 GCA_013407085.1 Atriophallophorus winterbourni
GGTTCCCGGTCTGCCGCTGCTTCTGTTTTGCGTCTTGCCACCGTGCCTTGTGCATGTAGTTCGCGTTCCAACGTTCTGCGCCAAGTTTCCTTGGGACGTCCCCTTTTTCGTTTACCTTGCGGATGCCAGTGCATGGCTACATTCGTATGCGAACTGGGATCCATCCTGCAGACATGACCGAACCACGGATCTGTTGTCATCGTTTCCGTAGCAATGTAGGTTTTACGGGATAGGGTTGCTAGCCCTAAGCCCAACCCTCCTCAATTCTCAGACGGGCTTGGGACCGTCCTTGGCGGAGTTTGGGGGCCCAAAACACATGCTACTAAGTAAATTGGGTTCGGTCGATATGGTTTCTGTCCGAGCAAATGAGTGACCACGAACTATGCATTTCTGGACCGTAAAATCGGGCTAAAAACATTGATCGCAATTGGCTTAGCTGTTTTCAAGATATTATAGGCAATTTTTCGTGACACAACTGAAAACGCCCCAGGTTTTACTCCTTGGTCAGTGTCACTCAGATGCGCTAGAATCGAGATATCCACCCTTCTTAGAATAATCTTCTCTTAACCAAGTTGAGTGAATTTCAGACATTCGCTATGCCATTTTCCGCGTCATAGGGCTGCAAAGGATCAGGTGAATTTATAAATACACATATCGAAATTCTGGATTCTGTTGTGGGGTTTTATGATTTTGCTCTGACACTTTTGTAGCTTACTTGAATTTGTTCTCCGAGCTTGTTGAGTTTGCATCGGACGTTTCGTTGCCAGACCAGGCAACATCTACAGCGATTGTTGGCGAATTGACTGCACTGACGATGGTATTTGGCCGGTCGACCATTGGTCACATGATCGCATGTGACTGGCTGCCTTTTCGGTTCTTCGTCTCAGTCGCATCCGTGCGCAGATGTCGTCCAAACTCACGTGTTCGTTGATCGATCGTTCACCGGAGTGCCAGGCTTCGATGAACTCTCGTGCTGCTTTATTATTAGCTCGGCCCAAGATATGGCCGTTATGCCAGTCCATCTCGTGATTTTCGTTGTCGACGTGCGTTGATATGAGCGACTTGGTGTCGTGACGTCGTACGGCTAATTGACGCTCATGGATTCGAGTTTTTAGTTTTCGGCCGGTTTGCCCGGTGTAGTGTTTGTCACAGTGCGTGCACTGTATTTTGTACACTACGTTTGCGTTTTTATCTTCGGGTATTGCATCTTTCACTTTTGTGAGCACGTTACGTAGGGTTGCTGTTGGTTTGTGGGCGATAAAAATTCCGTGAGGTCGTAATGACGAAATTATGGTTTCATTCGATGTTGTCGCACTATTTACCTCGATCGACACCACCCTAGCGAAGCAAACTGTGGCATCACTTTTAAACGAACGAACGATGGCCGATGGAGAAAGACTTAACAAAGAAGACCTATGAGAATTGCTTGACTTATGCCTTACAACACAATTCACCTTCAACGGACAAGCTTACGAACAAATAAGAGGCACCCCAATGGGCTCACCAATCTCAGGACTAATCGCTGGAATCGTAATGCAAAGGATGGAGCAGATCTCTTTACCATTGATACAACCCACCCTATGGGTACGATATGTGGACGATACTTTCGTGATTATTAAACGATCAAGACTTGAGGAAACTTCACGATTACTCAACTGTGTATTCAATCGTATACAGTTCACAAAGAAACAAGCGGTCAATTACCATTCTTAGACGTACAAGTCACCAGAATAAGTAACGGCGAACTACAGACCAATGTCTATAGAAAGCCGAGCCACACCGACCAAATCTTGAACTACAAAAGTAACCACCCAACAACACACAAGAAACGCTGCTTTCGGCCGTTGTTTCAACGCGCTAGAACACACTGCAGCATGCTCACACTGCAAAAAGAGGAAGAACAATATCTATAAAGCTATTCCAAAAGAACTCTTACCATGAAGAACTTTATCCGTAAATGCCTAACGACACGCCCTAGGCGAGACCAGACTGATGTGATGCAACGAGCGGCGTTACCATACGTCAAAGACATCTCGGAAATGACATCAAGACTCCTACGACCTCACGGTATTGTTATCGCCCACAAACTAACAGCAACGCTACGTAACGTGCTCACAAAAGTGAAAGATGCAATACCCAAAGATGAAAACGCAAACGTAGTGTACAAAATACAGTGCACGCACTGTGACAAACACTACATCGGGCAAACCGGCCGAAAACTAAAAACTCGAATCCATGAGCGTCAACTAGCCGTACGACGTCACGACACCAAGTCGCTCATATCAACGCACCTCGACAACGAAAATCACGAGATGGACTGGCATAACGGCCACATCTTGGGTCGAGCTAATAATAGAGCAGAACGAAGCCTGGCACTCCGGTGAACGATCGATCAACGAACACATGAGCTTGGACGACATCTACGCACGGATGCGACTGAGACGAAGAACCGAAAAGGCAGGCAATCACATGCGATCACGTGACCAATGGACGGCCGGCCAAATACCATCGTCAGTGCCACTTCGAGCAGTCAATTTGCCAACAATCGCTGAAGATGTTGCCTTGTCTAGCAACGAAACGTCCGATGCAAACTCAACAAGCTCGGAGAACAAATTCAAGTAAGCTACAACAACGACCCGAGCTACAAATATTCCAAACAATACTATCTGACACTTTTGGTCATATCTTCGCTAGATCTGCCAGGATTTTTCTCATTCCAAGAATTCTGTGTTACTTTCGATCATATCTATCGGAATTTATTTGTTTTGCTATTATCAACTGATTCACTTCAAACTTGCCATCTCGGCGTAAATGTTCCAGTTTGCTCACGAGTGCAAACATTTTCCCCATCACTAACGCTTCTACGGTTTCTGTTATCATTGCAAAGATCGCGTCGAGCTACGTAGTTTGATACCTGTTTCTGTATTCTACCTTGTGTGGTTAACGATTTATATAGGATTATTTGCTAAACGACGAAATCATGAGTTCCAAAGCAGCCAGATGGACCAGTCGACCAAACGCAAACCACTCAGCTAAACAAAACACTTCTGGCAACCAACATGTGTGACCGCATCACGAGATCCAACATACGGTCAAAAAAATCGATGCATCAAGCTGTGACATCGAAGATTGTTCACCCGACAGCGACATGTAACCAACTTGACCTCTGTGCCAAGGGCCTGGATCCGGCGAACGCAACATTGATCACGGCCGGCCCAGCTGATAGGACGAATCTCGACACGTGCAAAGCGTGTGAACAACCGGTGAGTCCAATGGCGAGTAAAGTCATAACGTGTTTTCTGTATATGAGTAAGAAAGTGATCACTGATGTAAACCATCACATCAATACAACGATTTCGGAGCCACCACTGAAGGAATCTGAGACTAAGGCTATTGATGTGCCAAAAAAGAAAAAAACAGGGTTAATCTCGTCTTGGAATCAGTTAAAACGACCACGGAAGTAGAAAATTTTGTTGTTACAGTCAACCTCAGCTGTACACTCTAAAGCTGCCGTACCCAACTCACAAAGCCCGAAAAAATGTCTGACTTTCCGATACGCAATAAGAACTCCGCACACGCGCTGAGCGCGATATGTACGAACGTTAGCGAGTCCCAAGAAAGCCTGTTTGATCGCAAACAATCTTAAATCTTGAGGTTTCGAGATGCAGGAACTGATTTTTGAGCCGCTGTCTGTTTTATATTATATGTTATCTCTAAGACAAAACCCAACGACATCCGAATAAATATGATATCATTAGAAGTCTTGAACCCGTTTTTTATATCATTGTTCCACTTCAATGTTCAATGAATGTTAGGTTGCAATAATGTAGAAAATTCATCAAAACATGCACATATGGGACAGCTTTCCATGAAATTCGTATTGTTTGTAAGAGATAACTTTAGCAAATGTTTGCTTCATCAAGGAATTTGATTTCTTCCGATTCAGGCAAAATTTAGCAGTGGCACAAAAATGTTCCGCAGACAGAATAACCGAAATTTGTGCTTATTACAGGATTCATCATTTTCAAGTGTGATACTTATTATCATTGTGCATACCTAATCTGATTCACATAATTGGAAACAAAACATTCCGCTAGCTGTTAGCATCAATATGAGATTAAACAGCAAGTCTGATTGATATTCGAGGAAAACGTCCTTTCGAAAATAGTCCTAAAGTGGAGTTTTGAATGTATTTGTCTGTATAGTCTCGATGATGCTACTGTAAACAATATAATGTGACAACCTATAAGTGAGATTAACGAAGGCTAATAGAAATTTTAACCATCAGTTCACACGAGAAACCCTTGTTCATAACAGCAATAGGGTTGCTGAACAAATGCACACCACGCCACTCACGTAACTATGATTCAACTTCCAAGTTCCAAGATTAAAGATTTATGGTTGAAAAAGCAATTAAATTTACAATAACCACAGAGTGGAACTATAGATACAAATGTATATGTATGTATAAATAAAATCAAAATCAATGGGACAATGATAGTTTATCAATAGTGGGGGGAAAAAGTCAGATTAGCTCTCACATAATCGTCAAGTTTTGATTTCAATATAGATAAACTGTTTGTGCTTACCAAATCGACAGGTAGAGAATTCCAAACAAAGCACACACGCACAGAATAAAAATACCTGCGGCAGTTCCATTTGGAATGTGGTATTTACAGCTTGCAACCATGACTACGGCTGTTGCTGGAAGTTCAAAGGTGGAATAGTATGTCCACGAGGTGGGAAGCAGTAGTAATTATTTTGTATGCGAGGATGAGATCACTTCGCATACTCCTTCGTGCAAGTGTCCTCAGCTCCAGTCGTCTGAGTCGCCCGGCGAATTGCATATTTTCGAGTCCAATGACATCCAGAAGTAAGATGTCCTTTTGGAGCCATGATGTCCAGACTTGTGCTGCATAGTCTAGAACCGGGTGTATATATGTGGGAAAAACGTCCAAATATCCACCTTGACATGCCGAGCAGCCGAGACGCGCTTTTGTAAACGGCTTCACATTGTTGACCATTTTTCGAACTATCGCAAATCCAGACAATCATGACAAGTCGATTTTGATAACTAAAACACTTACGCGATACAGTGGATTGAAATTTTTAACTATGAATTTCTCAGTCAAAATTCATACCAAGCTTGCTATGGTAGTTTTGCGGGCATAAATCTCTATTGTAACATAACACGCGTCATTACATTTTCGTGTAAATATTTGTAAATTAGAAATTAAAATCATTTTTCTGATTGATATATTTAAAACAATCAATGCCGCATTTAGGCGGAAAAATATGGGATGTTCGAACATCATGCACCAAACGTTAATTGCCATGGTAACGCAATCTTTGTTTTACGATATACCATGGCGAATGCAATTTAACAGCTCTTTCAAACTCTTTGAAGTATACACCTTTGTTTTTATCAACATCGTAACCATGGAATCCACCTAGGCGTCAATCATCTCCGCAGATATATTTGCTGACTTTCAAGCGTGGCTCGCACAAAGCATGCTCAACAACACAAATGTCATTTTTCAATATGTTCAATTTCCACCAAACGTTTATGCACCTTTTTGCGCCCTTTTGGTGATAGGCATTATTGTGAATGTCTTCTGTTTCGTTGTTCTATACAGAATACAGCTCGCTTCTCGTTTAACGAAAACGCTACTTTACAACCAATCAATCTTCAACGGAATAAACTGCTTCTGTGGTATCATAAATGTACTGCCGTTCTCCCCTCACACAATTCCTCACTGTTATCTAGTCGCGAGCAATTTTCTGTTCCTTGACTGTCGTCTTTTTCTGGTTTGCAATCTCGTTTGCACTTGGATCGATAAATATATTGCTCTTTTTCATATTCACCATTATCGTTACCACACACGTGGCTACCTAGTAGCATGCTATTCATTCATATTATTATATCCACTAATTGTCAATCTCGGTCAAGTATTCCGTGTGGTATTCGAAGACGGTATGTGCCATCTCAATGTGGAAATCGGAAGGAGCTTGATTCTTCGAATTATGGAACTGTTGCTACGTTTTGTCTTCCCCGTGATTACAGTGATATGCCTCTATATCGCCGTGAAAATCAAAGTACAACAGTTGCCCAGTTTTAAAAATCGCGCCAAACGGGATGTTGACGGTTCCAGCACGAGTGACGCGGATAAACACAGTACGGTTTCGGTGGAATCAGCACAAAGTGAAACGTCAGCTGATGAAACCGAGTCGAGACGTATTCGATCATTGCTCCGTTCGCTTGCGGTGAGCGCCCTCGCTTCCACGCTGAATATAACGATTGTCGCGCTTACAGGGTTCATTTTCGACCTGCTCCACATTTTCGAAATCATTCGTTTCGGGTTGGACAGTAGCCGCATCTTGTATTACATATTTTATGCCACATTCACCTCAGCCATCGATCCTGTGATCAATTTGACGACAATACGTGTGGTTCGTCTGGAAGTGGTGCGAATGTGCAAAAACGTCATGAGAAAACTCGTTCGCTTTTTGTGCTGTTGTAAGCCTCGGGTGTTCGATCAATAATATTTGGGACATTTCAGTTCGCATGTTTCTCATTCTTATGATCAATATTACATTGTTTCTGGTGTACAAACTTGATTGGATATTATTTTGAAGAAGATCAAATGAACGGTATTTCGAATGTGTTATGGTGAATTCATGGTGTACTTCTACTTCTGAATTTAAATTTGGACGTTTAGTTATTATTCTGGTGTTGTACTGCAGTACATAGTTGTTGATCTCTTCCGGTGGATGTCGACCATCCGCATACGTCACAAGCGCATGGCACTTCTATTCTACCGAGCGGTTAATCTGATTAAACAGTTCGATTCGAGGGGAGTAATGTCTTCTGCTACGTCCAGAACGATGGATAGCACTTGGTCGATCGATGTCGCTTGCAGGCTATCGGTGTGACTTACTTTCAGCAACTGAGAACAGCATCTATTGCTTTTCATCTTGAAGTTGACACTTCTCACAGGGCCTCGAGATTGAACAGTTAAGAACAGACTCTTTCCATTTCCTTGGGTATTTTTCCAGTGATTTCATGTTGTATGCCTATGTCATCGTAGCGCAAGAGAAGCTAGCCTAAAGAATACATTTTAGTGCAGTATCAATAATATTCCTTTGCTATTTAACTTTGAAATAGTTATAAAGCATTGGTTTGATAGCCTGTTCAATTACATGGAGACAAAACGTGTGATTATTCGGAATATTACATTTCAGAATTATTGCCTCTTACCAGTTTTTCTCTGTTTACAAGATGCTTTTCCGCGTTCAGATAAGTTTAGATTATCGGAGCTTGTAAATTTTAACACAACAAATGTACATTGTGTACTCGCGTGATTGTAAATATTGGTTTTAATAGTTTAATCGAACGAATATTTCATATTTTAAAGGTTGTGTGATCGATGTATAGCTTTCTCTAATTTTTCGTCAAACTATTATTCCCCAGCCTAGATTGTTCAACAATATAGAATAAGAAAAGTTAAACTTGATAGCCACTGTTTGCTATGGTTCGTACAACGAACCACGATGTTCAAACACATAATCACATAGTGATTCGTGGTCAAGCACTCAAGACGCTTACGGATGACCAAAGTGATGTGTTTCTCACATCCCCCGAAATTACACTCCACTACCGGTTTCTGACTTTTTGCCGTCATCAGGTGGAGACAGTAAGATTAGGTTCAGTGAGCATTGAAACAGTGGATAAATGGTAAACCAGTGTATACTTGAATGCCACTGTTGCATAGGGTTCGTACAATGAACCACGATGTTCAAACACACAATAAAATGGAGATTATTAGTCAAGCGCTCAAGGCGCTAGTGGATGACCAATGTAATATATTTCTACAGTAAGGTGTGTGCCAGTGAGTCGTGAAATAATGTAATAGTAGTGAAACATATTTAAATATTGGAAGCCTATATTAAAGAGATTTCGTGCAAAGAACCAAGTTTGTCAAATTCATAATAATAAATATCGGTCAACCGCAGAAACGCTATCACCCCACTATGATTTTTAACAAACCAGGAAGGCAGCTTGCCAGGCTGATTGTACTGCTATTGTACACATAGCATGCTCCGTTCTGATGAGCCTTGAAACACTTCTGAACAATGTGAGAATTGAATCCTCTGCTAAAGATTTTAAAACAAAGCATGCTGTTCTAACTTTACCGCTGTTTCAAAAATCACTGAATTGAATCTGACTGTCTCCACCCGATGACACCCAACAGTCAGAAGCTAGTTGTAGCGAGTAAGTTTAATGTAATTTGTAAATAAAAAAATATATTTGAATTTGCAAGCGTCTCACTAGAAAATGAATGATAACGTGGCTTTTTAACAACTCATGTTAAAACACAAACTTTTTTGTTTTTCAACATTTCTGCTACAAGCTAGAGAAGATCCAGTTACAGGCACTCTAGACTGTAATTTCCGTAAATTTGATTTGACCGAAAGGCGATGCATTTTACAAATTCGGGGAGACATTAAATCTTGTTTCTGCTATTCTAAACGACTACCGGTCTGACACTTATTGTACTAATAGTCAACGATAGAGATTAAATTCGTAGATCATAGACATGGTTTTAATAATCTTGGAACATTGATCACATACGAAAATTAAATGGCGCTTGTTATGAATTGACCACAGGTGCAGCTTATTGAAGTCTGAGGCAGAAAAAGCAAACAAAAACAACTGACACGTAGCTAATTGCATAGCTGGACCGATGGGTGTTCCTTATCATGAGTGAGTCAAGCCATGACATACTAATAAAAAGCTCGAAGTTTATGAAATACCTGGAATGTTGCTGAAATGGATAAGGGACTATTTTACTGATAGACACGTCCAAATTCTGGTTGGCAGCACCTTATCTAGAAGAATAGACGTCACAAGTGGAGTGTCGCAAGACTCGGTGCTTGGACCTCTTCTATTCTTGGTGTACATGAACGACACAGTATAGGATATTGGATGTAACTCGATACTGTTTGTCAATGATATTAAAATATGGAAACGTGTCATGTCTGTTATTGACTGAATGGTATTACGACGAGATCTGTTCACCTTATGTCGTTGGTCCCTGACAAATGTATTACCATTTAACCCTGAGAAATGTAAAATGCTGCGGCCTTGAAAATATCTGCACCACACGTATCAGCTTGGCACGCAATATTTCGTCTGAACCACCGCCAAAATATTCCCAGTATCTGGGTGTCGTTTAGCCTTAAGCCTGGACATCATTACTGAACACTGCAGAATAAAACATGCCACGTCTGGAGTCTAAAACGGATATTAAGGATTTTCATGCCCGAAACCTTACCCCGGTTAATAATACGTATGTACTTCCTGTTATGGAATATTCAATCGAGGGTGGGCACGATGGCTGAGAAAAGGATATCCAACTACTTGACAGGATTTATCATCGTGGAGCATTCCAAATCTTGCATACTGAAAATCATCCACTAAAGCACTTGCTAAAGCCCTGGGTACCTTATTCGAACTACATTCTGCATGCAACTACCTTGGTGATCGTTGCATGTTGAATATTTCACACTCTAAACTGAGATGCCACAGAATATTTTGTTTGGTGCGTGTGTTTTGTACGGAATTCCCTCCTTGCCAATTTGATTGTTGTTGTTGGCCTCCTTCGGCCAATGTCGGCCATGGACGAACATCACAATCGCATGATTGTTCCATGTTACATAGCTTTTCGAATTACTAGGTAGAATGATCGTTGAGGAACAAACTCTTTCGCATCGCTCGCAGCGATAGGTATTACTCGGTCGATCAGCATCAGTTTCAGGCCGGCGGCATGATCTGCGTTCAGCAGACAAGAGCTGTATCCGCTCCTCCCCAGCTTGCAGGCGACGCATTACACAATGCCTCTAATGTCAGCGATCAAGAGCAAGTTATTTCCAACTCATGGGATCAATGCCAAGAACCTTCATATCTCTTTTGCAATCATCTTTGTACCGCATGTGCGATATGCCCAGTAGTCGACTTTCTGATCACAACTCCTCATAGCGCAGATATTTCGGAATACAACCATTTTGCATTCTGTAAAGTTAGGCCACAAAACTACAGTCGGAGCTGTCGTAGTAGGGTGATCATGCTCTGTAGATCATTTTAAGAAAACATTTCAGCATTAGTCACTTTGTTTAATTTGATTAACTGTACGACTCCAACTCCAAATCCAAACCGGCCGGTTATATTAGTGGGTCCCCGTATTGACAAATAATGTTTTTACCTTTTCGAATTCTAGATAAGCGATTCGTATTATTTATACCTATAGATGTTGTATCTATATTTTGTTTCTGTATTTATCTTCAAGTTCTATGCTTTTTAAACAAGCTTTGAATCTTGAATCTTGTAATTTTACCGAGATTTTAAGTAGTGTCACTCACATTAGTGTTGCAAACCGTTTACGCAAAAATCTATTCCAAGAATTCGATTATATTATCTAGCTCACATTTTCTTACAAAATGCAGGCAATTCAGGTGTAAAACCTATACGATCGACAACATATATGATGCCTGAGTTCTACGGAAAATGTATATCCGATATATGCCTTTGTTATTGTTTTCGATTGATTCCTCTTTATGTTTGCGGCAACGAATATATTCTACTCCTCCATGTCTGTATCAACACAACCCGTTGCAAAAAAACCTAAGGCCAGCAAGTCAAAGGTTTCGGCCAATCACCCTCCGGTCGTTGATATGATTAAAGCTGCAATCTTGGCTGCTAAGGATCGCAAGGTTACTTCTCTTCCTACCATCAAGAAATACATCACTGTCAACTACAAGGTCGATGTTGAGAAATTGGGTCCTCACATTCGTCGATCCCTTGTCCACGCCGTTGAGAAAGGTGCTCTAGTTCGTGTTGGCAACAAAGGCAAAGGCGCTTCGGGTAGTTTCAAGGTTGCTGACAAGAAAACGGCTGAAGTAAAACCGAAGGCCCCGAAGAAGCCCAAGACTGTTACGCCAAAGAACGCAACCACACCGATGAAACTCAATGCCGCCGCGAAACCAGAAAAGGCTAAGGCTGTCGCTAAGCCCAAAGGTGCCGCGAAGCCAAAGAAAGCTGCGCCTTCCAAGAATCCCTTGAATCCATGAATCACCCTATCCAATTTGAACGTTGTGCTGTGGACACGCATAAAGCAGAAACCTGACAGTAGCATGGTAATTTAACGCACAATATTCTATCATTTCCGTTTAACACGGAAATTGAAATCTCATGATATCGAATCGCCTACCTCCGCGTGTAAATACACCAAAGTACTCGATAACACTAGTGTGTAGTTGGGATCGTAGGATGCTGGCAAATTGGACGTAAAGTATAAAGGTAATCTGGACAAGCCAAGTCAGATGTTCAAATCGCTGAAAGCAAAGACAATTGTTCACTCTGATAACAGGTTTCATTAAGCAGCAGCCATAATGTCAGAGGATACACCAAATTGTCCTCCTGATAATTTGGTTCCTAATTCCCTACGTATCACACAGAGTTATTTCATTAGCCTAAACTTGAGATTAAAAACAAAGAATCATATTTAAATATTACATTCAGAGAGTTCCTTCCCGGATCGAGTTAATCAAATACCTTCGAGATGCTATGCACGTTTAATTACAACATGATTACATTATGAATGCGAATCTGTAAAGCAGTATTACGTAACGTATGATATTTTTTGCTTATGTAAGCCTAATTTTGCTTCAGATATCTATCGCCATGCAAAGTAAGTCCACGTCAATCAGAGATTGAGAACTCTATAAAAAAGAGCAGGTGCTAAAAACATGTCGCCGTCAATCAATAGTTGAATTTCAGATGTTAATAGAGAGGGTGTGTGTGCGTGTCAAATTTTCACCTCTTGTTTAAATCAAGTGTCTCAACAGTGTCCATCGGGAACATGTTTTACAGCTAAAAATGAAATTACGCCGTTTCAACCTTTTGGGTAAAGTCTGATACACGGAGACGTCACAATCTTTCAGTATAGGAAACTTTGCAACGAGCCGTTACGAACTTTTGATGTTGATGATGATACTCTGTGATCAATTTTATCAAAAATTCTGATAACTTTCTGCAGCCAAGTAGCTCAGATACCTACTGAATTCATCATCGTTACACGAAGGTGGGCGCTCATGATCCGTGGTCTACCGAGAATGTTCCAAATATTCTTTGAAACATATCTAACATTATGCTGACCGGTTGATATACGTCCTGACAGTGCTCATCAGATTTTTACAGATCTATACTGCAATATGGTTTTCAACGGCGCTCCATGCCACGCTTTAAGTTCCCGATTGATATATGCATCATCACTTCTTGTCGCGGTGGAGTATTTTGTTTATCAAAAGTTACATAACTTATGTCATGGCAACGTGTATAGTGTAACGGATCATTCGACTCTAGCAGTCAATTGGTTGATGGCATGTGCGGTTGATGAAGCGTTATCGTTAAACAAGAAATATTCAGGATTCTAGTTTGCCTAAAGAATCGTTTCTCGGATTTTGAGATGATTGGACTGAAAACAGAGGGATGGAACATTGGTTGGGAATGTGAGCGTGAAAACGAAGATTCGTGTGTTAAAGGGTACTATTTTGAGCTAATGGTCAATTTATCGGCTGCTGATCGATATCCAACGGAAGGTTTTTCGTTTGTGAGGTGGAAAGTTGAAAGCAGAGTGAATTCGTATTGCTCTTTATTATAGATCTCAGAATTAAATTGAAGCATGCAAAACAGTTAAACCTTGTTGGATACCATTGAAAATAGATTTATGGAAATGCCAAATAACAAGCCAATCAAATTAAATTGAATCATTTTAAACTCATTTGAAATGTCTCTAGAATTCCATATATTATAGGTTTGATTCCGTTGTCATCCTATGGTTATTGTTAAGCTTACTGCTTTTTCTACCATAAAACTTTCTGAGTTCTGAGTTCTGAGTTTGAATTGAAACGAACATTATCGCTAAGGAAAACTTTCAACTCAATCAATTTTACGGGGATTTTTACGTGGACAAAAATAAAATTTTCTGGGTTGATAACCTAATGATCTTGCGATTGTAGACTCAGCTGTATAAAAGTAACCGAAATACTATTGGGTTACATCCAAAAATAAATAACTGCTGAAAATCGGAATGTGCAACAAACTTGTGCTTCAATTCGAATCGGATAAAAAATAAGTATATTTAAGGTTACTCATGAGTAACTTAAACGAATTATATACAACATGGAGTAGAGGTTTGCAAAAATGTGATTTTCTACCGGACACAATGGATCACTTTAAAACAGCCTGATAAGATCCCATTCTGAAGGTTTCTAGAGTAATTCTTCAGTTTGTATACAATTTGTAACACAGAGAAACATTCGCAATGAATTTGAGTGATTATTAAAACATAATGATTTAATTCTGGGTATACTTGCGGTACAAAGACGTTTGCAAAAGAGATATGAAAGTTCTTGCCATTGACCGGGCGAGCTAACAAGAACTTGCTTTTGACCGCTAACATTGGAGGCATTGTGTAGAGCGTCGTCTGCAAGCTGGGGAGGAGCAGATACAACTCTTGGCTGTTAAACGCAGATCACGCTGACGGCGTGCAACTGACGCACTACAACCGAGTTCTGACTATCGTTGCAAGAGATTGTTACCCCCGAATCGGACTGTTCAGTCATTCAAAAAGCTGTAGAACAAGAAAGTGCATGCGATAGTGATGTGCACCCATGGTCTACATCGACCGAAGGAGTCCAACAACAATACTGGGTATAATAATTACTTGACATCAAAGGTTACTCAGTGTGAATTTCTCTTGAAGATTGAAATGATGCCAGAAAAAATCTGTTAGATTTGCAAAGTTGTCCCATGTTTCTGTTATCTCATCAAATTTGTACGTACTCTAATGGCTATTGAAATTCTTGTATGGTTCAAGTGCTGTGACTTTTCAACTTATGATAGCGTATTCCGATATTTCCAAAACAAGCAGTTTCGTGATGTTTTTGTTAGCCTCCTTCGGTCTATGGCGAACATGGATGTACATCACATTCGCATGAATTTTCATGTTCTACAGCTTTTTAAATGACTAAACAATCCGATTCGGGAAGAAAAATATCTCCCGCAGCACTGGCAACGAAAGTAAGAACTCGGGTGTATTGCATCAGTTGCACGCTGCGTGATCTACGTTCAGCAGCCAAGAGCTGTATCCGCACCTCCCCAGCTTGCAGACGATGCTTTACACAATACCTACAGTGTTAGCAATCAAGAGCAAGTTCTCCCCAGCTCGCCCGGTCAATGCCAAAAGCTTTCATATCTCTTTTGCAAGCATATTTGTACCGCAAGTGTGGTCTGCCCAATGGTCGACTTCCTAATCGCAACTCACTATAGAGTAAATCTTTCGGAATACGACCATTCGTGTTGTGTAGAGTGAATAAATCATCCCTATATTTAACTGAAAATTCCCATTTTCATGAGCAACAGTTATAATCAGAGCCCATAACTTCATTATCGGAATTTCACAGCAAATTCATAGGTGTACCGTGAGAGCTTGATGTAAAATATCGAAAAAGATATCCTTCGCTCCAATTATGAAATGATTAATATGAAAACTTGTAATTTAATGTAAATTCGTCCAATCAACTCAAAATGAAATTGACCATACATCTCACGACACTCGCGGTTAAGCATTAGAACGACGCGTTTACAACAACGTCATTCGCAGCACAAACAAACAAACGATTCGATCGTCATTCTCTGTCCATCAATTCTACGTATGGGAACATTTTTCCATTGACAAACTTCCGTTGCTCGAATGAATGCAATCTTTTCAACAATAGGAATGCTCGAGTTTAGTTTGTTCATAAAAAAACGAACAGCTCTGTTTAAATGAATTCACGCGTGCGAGCTACGATGTCATTTCAGAATGGGGTAGTTAGAAATAAGCAATCGAAATAAGCTTCCATGTAGACACCGGGATGCGTATGATCTTGCTTAGGTGACGATATCACCAGCTAACAGGATTGTATGTATTTTTTGGGTATCCCAGTTCATATTTTATTGAGGGTAAGGGGTAATAGATATCTCTTCTTTAATGATGTGAAATTTGCAAAAATAATAACGCTACTGAGGATTGCTTAGTGTTGTAAGCAGGCTTGCATGAGTTTTATCAACGGTCAATTCAAAGCGACCTGCCTTTCTGTTTCCACAATGGAATAAGGTTGAATGTTGGAAAACCCATTCTGTTTACATACGTACTCGACAGTCGAACTCTTGAGTTAATTGCAGATTAAGATTGTGGTATCTTCTTATGCGGGAGTTTGAGGAACAATCTGTAGTGGGAGGCCATCTGTAAACATGTATGCAAAATTATTTAATTATTCAGACGAATTTTCATACGTTTTCCGTAAGAATTATTAATAGAGAGGCTGAATACACACAGTCGTGGACTATACAGCGCAGGAATAGGCACCATGACTGGGGAAAAGACATCACACTATTCGAGAGGATAAATCACAAGACAACTAAAAGGTTACCGGATCGTATAAACTGCCCTTCGAGCAGCGATGGTCCGGAGTTGGATGGAATGATCTAAAGTACATCCGTGGTGACCTAATTGTTACTTGCAGAATGGTCCATAGGGCATCACACCAACTCAAACACCTATTGAAAATAGTTTCCATTGTCGCTACACGCATTCATAATATTCAGATACCATATTCCTGATTAAATTGTCATCTCAACTTGTACTTCGTAACAACTGAGATGTAGTTTGCATTATGCGACCGGAACTAATGCGAAAATGGGAATGTCCGTTTCTTGAAGGTTTAAAAACACATTGTTCAGAGACATATGAATCCTGATAGTTCTGTTCCGACACGATAAGCAGAAACGATCAATAAATGCGTGTGATTGATTTGTGGTTAGAGCTCATCGAAATGACGCGATCCAGATGTGTTTAGGTGTGAGTAAACAGGTTAATTGTGCCAATTTTCTCCTACACTTACTTATATATTTCAAGCAGGATTGGAACAGTATACTTAATATACTCTACCTGTTATGTATGTACGTATGTTGGCCTCCTTCGGTCGATGTCGATCACAATCGTATGAATGTTGATGTTCTACAGCTTTTGAATGACTGAACAGTCCGACTAGGGAGGAACAACCTCTCCCGCAGCGCTAGCAGCGAAAGTCAGAACTCGGTTGTATTGCATCAGTTGCACGCCGGCTGCGTGATCTGCGTTCAGCAGCCAAGAGCTGTATACGCTCCTCCCCAGCTTGCAGACGACATTTTACACAATGCCTCCAAAGTGAGCAGTCAAGAGCAAGTTCTTCTTAACTAGCTGGGTCAATGCCAAAAACTTTCATATATCTTTTGCACACGTTTTTGTACCGCAAGTGCGGTCTGCCCAATGGTCAACTTCCTAATTGCATCTCACCGTAGACTAGATCTTTCGGAATACGACCAGTTATATAATAATATTTATCGCATTTTTGTTCATACAGTTATACTGTTTTGTTGTGAAATGTTCGATGTTATTACCAACAATCCTAGAGTCCTTGAATATCTGAATTTTCATAACTTGCTTAATATTTCTACGCTATAGCAAAGATATACGAATTCTGGTCGTACTCTCTACGATATGGTTGCGAAAAACACAAAATCACTCTTTTGTATTTGTGTTCAACAATCGTAAAACGACAGGGTTTTTTACAAATTGAGGTTCTGTTTGCCATTCACACAACACACACACACATGTGCATACATATATATCTCACGACATGCAATGCACAATTTATCCGCAAGCGACTGATAAACTCCTTCGCTTGCTCCGTTCAACACCCCTCACGATGCTTGGTGAGAGATACTAGACTCAACAACAGATCCTTATTTGGAAAGCTTACCTCACACTCTATTTCAATGTTAAGATCTGAATATCGTCAAAAATCGTCCAGCATCTGAGGTTTATTCACATGAATAAATTTATGAAAAAAATCGATCAATAATCCATGAACTGTCATTAACCAGTGACAATACCCCATGGATAAATAACCAACGAAGCGAAAAAGGTATCATCGTAAAATTATCCAACAGACAGGTAGTTATACTGTTTTTCGTTGCATGCCATTCTGGCTCAACGTGTTGATGATAATTTCTCGATGCCTTCGCCCGGATTTTGCTGGGAAATAATAGTGAAGGTGATAATTATGTCGCGTGAATCGAACTCAAAAGATGTTAGAAAATTTTACTCACATTTACCGCACTTAAAAACCACCCCACTGTTACAAGGCTCACAAAACCGAAACCTACTGTCTCCAACTGAAGAGGGTGAACAGCCAGAAATCGGTTATGGTGTTTAAAGACCCGAGATGTGAGTAAAACCTTATGTTGGTCATCCATGAGCGCCTCGATCGCTTGATCTGGAATCACTTTGTGATTCTGTGTTTGAACAAACTGTTTCGTCGTATGAACCCGAATAAATAATATAAAGCTCATTTGCATGCATCTCCATCACTGAACCTGATCTTACTGTCTCCACCTGATGAAGGTAAACAGCCAGAAACCGGTAGTGGTGTGTAAGGGATGGGGATGTGAGCACTACAACACATCGGTATGCAAATGACCTTTTATATTCATGGTCATGGGTTTTAAACCCAGTCTATATGAGTGGTGGCTCATATGATTGAACAGGTTGGTCATACCAAACTTACCCAATAGTGGCATACAAGCGCAACTCGAATAAACAATGTTTTCAAGGTCAAATGACGCCGTTTATCTTAATGTCCATTACGCTGTTTGCATAGGTTTCAAGGACACTCAATGTAAGATTACCCACGTCACTTATCGGGCGTTCCGCACCTCGTCGTTGAGTGCAACCCGATTCATCCCTGAAGTCTACCAGTAGCATGAAAATCGGGTACAACCAAGAATCCCCTAACATAAAAGGGAGCCAATTGATCAAACGCAGTTAGTTCTATGGCTGTAATAAGATATTTTGCTTCTGCACCGTTTGTATTATCAAGGGCCAAATCCTTTGAATGGATTTTAAAATGGGCACTACTTTGAGATCCTGAGACAACTGATTCTAAGGACTGGTCTACAAAAGAAAATGCGATGTGGCGTTATCCTCGCATTCAGGGGACTTACTACTGATTCCGAGTCACTGGATAACTTTTTCCAAATTGGAGGCCACGTTTGTCCGTTTAAATTACTACACTTCAAACAGAACGTTTGTTTGTATTATTATTTGGTACGTGTGTGTATTGCTTAGAATTACCTGATCCTCAACATGTCGGCGCCAGTTACCACCTTGAACAGATTTTTCAATCGAGTTCGTGCAAACCGGTTCATTTCAAGCCATTAAAATGTTTGCCTCGTTTGGATGAGCTTTACAAATAGCATATCGTTCGATATCGTTCGCCTTTGTACATCAAGCTGTGAACACAAGTACGCACAACTGAGGATTGCAGACAACTTCAGCTGGTACTTGATGTCTTACAGGACTGGTTAGTTAGAAATGAACTCCATTTTAATGTCAGAAAATGCTATGTATTGACTGTTGGAAGACATGTCGAGTTCTCCTACACCCTTGGTTCCCATATTCTTGAAAGCAGTGACCAGGAGAAGGACTTGGGTGTGTGGGTGAGCAGTACTTTGAATCCCTCACATAAAGTCACAGCTGTCTATTAAAAGACGTCACGAGTACTGCTACTGCTAAAACGCGTGTTCGGGAGTCTTACCAAGCAAACCGTTCATCGAATAATTAATACGTACTTGAGGCCAACCATGAAGTATGCGGTTCAGGCTTGGTCACCCTTCGACAGAAGGACATCAGCATCTTGCAGAGAATATATCATCGCACCACCAAGCTCGGTTTAAAGCACAAACAATACGAAGATCGTATTGTTACCGTCGTCTTATAGGTGATTTGATTCTTATGTTCTTATGCCTACCTCCAACCATCCCCTAAATAAACTATTCACACGACTACCATCCCAAACGAGCCGGAGTCATGACTGCACACTAATTATTCCTGAATCGAGACTGAACTATCAAGGGTATTTTTATTCTTTACGTGTATGTTTTACCTGGAACTTCCTACCCTATAATGTTGCACATTCACCCAACTTGACCCATCCAAACATTGAACCTATATATTCTACACCATTACAGCTTTGAACTTTGAAGCAATTCATCGAAGTAAACTATACGTCTTGACCCCATGGATTTACATATGCCATCCAACCGATAGAAAACAGTTTCTTCCCTATGGACTTTTACCTGATTCCTGAACTGATCAGTAAGCAAACAAATCCCGTTTTACTACTTATATTATTCGTAATTCCCATATTGTATTTTGTGGATTTTGTAAAGCTATGTGCTTTATAGACCATTAAATTAAATTGAAGCTACCTGTCCCCAATCTAAGCGTTCTCATACAATACGAAATCTTGTAGGTTTGCGACTGTCGCTGCCAGTATTTTTGGCGTTTCTTCCTTTTAGTTTGGCTGAAGAGTGGTGCGCTGCATATCGTATGTGAGCTAATGATTGCCACTGTTCGCTATTACACCCGAAGCTTCTAGCACATGATTTTGTTTATGGTTAATTATGTGCTAAACATTTTTGAGATTATTTTGTTACACGATTGAACCGAAATGCATGGGATTTGGGTAAAACACATATGCAACCGAACGGCCTTATTTGAACCGAACGCTCAATTCGCTAGTCGTTGGTAGGCTAACCACCAATAAATTGTTCTACCTTTCTACAAACAAGTGTTTGTTGAAGAAATCAATAAGATATCACCCGGGTTTGTATCTCTGAAGCATGTTTTTCATTCAGTGAGAGTCAAGTTAAACTGCGATAATAAATTTTATAATTAAAAACCATTGGAAAGTGAGCAATTTATCCATGAAGTATTCTTTTTTGCATATATGGCATGACTCATATTTCCCAGGCAGACGGATGAATACAGAAGTGTCTGTGAGAAAATCGCATATAAATATAATTTTTTATAGATGTCTAATGTTTAGTATTTCCTCACAGTTATAAAATAGCTCCTTCACCAAATGTTTCATACAAATAAAAGCATAGGAATGTCACAGTTTTGCATTTAATTCAGTTTCAAAGATGTTCCCACTACTTTTTTTCTTTTTGCTCAATTTTAGTGAACGTAAAATTGAGAAGGGTCTATAAAATTCTGCAAAATCTAAATGAATTTCCACTAAATCCGATCGAGAGGTTATCAAACTACAATCAAAAGTGTGAACTAGCGTACGCACCATAGAAAATTGCCAAATTCTCCAAAAAGATCTCGAAGCACTTCATACATGGTCATTGCGAAACTACCTACAATTCAAAATACAGAAATGTAAAATGTCGGTAAATCATTCGAATTCACATATTCTCTGGGAACTCAGCAACTTCATGGGTTACGGAAGAGAAAGACCTGGGCGTGTGGATTAGCAGTAACTTGAAGTATTCACGGCAGTGTTCTGTTCTATACAAAAAGTCTTGTCAAAGCTTAGCGTTGCTCAGAAGGATCTTCGGCAGTTTCACAAAGCAGATACTCCCGCAGATAAAACACCTATATCGGACCAAAAATGGAGTACGATATTCAAGCATGATCCCCATGGTTACAGATGGAAATAACCTCGCTGCAACGCGTATACCACCGCGCCACAAAACTGGTGATTATGCTATAACAGGACATGTGAGGAGAGGATTGCAACTCCAAACCTCTTTGACTTTTCGTACCGTCGTCTCAGGGGTGAGTTGATCCTGCTGTTCAACATTCTGCATACCGTGGATCACCTGTTTCATCGACAAGAAGCAAGTGGTAGCAGATCGCAGGGCTAAAAGTTAGTTATTCCACACTCCAGATCAAATTGCCGAAGGTTTTTCTTTGTTGTCCGAGTTTGTTTTATATGGAACTCTCTGCCCTCACATATCATTTGCGCATCAAGCCTGAACTTGTTCAAGGCTGAACTAGACAAGTATATGTTGACTAAATCCAACCTCGCACCTGAATACATGTGCTGACTTTCCATATGGATAAAACATTTGTGTTGTTTTTTATGCATTCCCTATATTTTTTAATCTGTGGTTATTGTGAAGTATTTGCTTTTTGGACCATTAAAACTTTGAATTACCGTATTTTTTGGACTATAAGGCGCACATAAAAACACTAATTTGTACGAAAAATCGGCAGTGAGGCTTATATTCCGGTGCGCCTTATGTATGAATATTGTATGTTCACACTGTGAACATACACTTTGAATCAGCGTAAAATGCTATTTGGATGCAGTTTCATCATGCGCAAACACACACTGCTTTCATGCTGTTAAAATCCATCAAGTTTGACAAGACGATCAGAATTATGTGCTTTGAGAAGAGTTGAATAATGGTAAGGATATTTGAGCTTGTAACGTTGACTTTTGGGTAACGTTGGCACGACTATCTGTTCAATGACACACATACATAGGTAGATGGTTCATAGCCACTAGTTAAAACGGTGTCCGATCACTTATTCGTCAGACAATTAATCGTCAGACCCTTAATCGCCGACACTTAATCCATAGACACAATCACCAGACACTCAACCCCCAAGTTCATCCGCAGTCACTTAATCTTCAGTCACTTAATCCCCAGTTTGATAAATTCTGATTTTAAGAACGTCAATTTTTCTGTAGTTGAGTGTAGCTGAACTGCTCTAGATATCATCCCATGCAACGAAAAATAAGTGAACT